>LUCH01007279.1:0-10177 GCA_013368495.1 Paragonimus heterotremus
GATATTTCTGAACCACCGATACTGATGGATCTCGAGCGTGTCATTGTGTAGCGAAACGCAAGCGATAGCGTTATATAAAACAAAACGGTAGGCAAACGGAGCAGAGTATAAAGCTAGTAAATATTGGAACTGAACAGAAATTTGCTCAGATATCAATCGGCCAAATAGGTACGTTAAACGGTACAATATAAACAGTATATATAGATAGTATGTTATTCGCTAACGAATAACAGTAATCGTAGGTAAATTTATGATGCACAAAGCACCAATAGGACAAAAATATGAGTAGGCAATGACAGCGAGGAAAGTTTGAACCAAATATCGAGTTACCCGCGAACCTTGTTCGTTACCCGCGAACCTTGTTCTACCCGCGAACCTTGTTCTTACCCGCGAACCTTGTTCTTACCCGCGAACCTTGTTCTTGCTCAGAAGGCTTATTATCGTATCAGTCCTGACAGCTGAGATATTCTGTTTTTAATTCAAACTTGAATTTGCATTCGTTGCAACCCACAACTTTTTATCCAGAATGCAACTCTGATTACTTACACCGGAGTTACACACCACCAAGTTAAGAGACGAATCCAGCAACGAATCAAAACAGTAGGACAAAACATCTGTCGCGGGCAAAAACCACTGGGGTTCCTTTTATCGACAACAGACGGCGAAGGACACCATTGATGCTTCTCACTAAAATTGCGTAATAAACTTTTACGTTAAGGTTAGCTCACTTCCCCTCCTTCTATTACATTCTGTGTGACAAATATGAACGCCCACTTGTTTTGGGTGCGATAGAACCAGGGGTTGGTCTGAGGATGAGTGTAGCGTATTGTCACGGCCGTAGTTTTAGTGTGGTTTTCAAGTACAGCACTATTGCCAGTTTGTTCCACTGTTGCCTTCAGACTACAATCAGCTTACCTTCAGACTAAACTCAATGTTACTTTGAACTACACTCGTGCTGACTGCGTGGATTGCACCCCAGTCACCATATGTGTAGTTTCAATGTTTTCCCAGTGCAGCCTGGCTGTAGTTTGAGAGTAACAATGGAGCAAATTGTGGCGCCCATGTGGCACCCAAAAAGCTCCTTTCAAACTACACTTGCGATTACGCATTCCACACATCCAGCAGCACTTACTGAATCCAATCTACAGAGGACAACAAACATGGGCGTTCACTACCCTTGTGGAGGACGTAACACCGCTTCAATGTGGAAGTAAATTGAGGAACTACAACAAGGAGCGTGAAGAGTTCTTAATTGTCTGTTGCTGGCAGCTGAGTCTCCAGTGGTTGAGGCTTGCGATGGACGTTCCGCCTCATTTTTTGGATCCACCGCTGTTGGAGGCATAGCACTTAGATTGTATATATGGGTACAAAGAAGGTGCGATTGGTCCAAAACCAATGCTAGGCTAAATATAGGAACAGATCATAGAGGTAAGCTAAGCTTAACCTCAAATCGAACTACAGTTACATACTTAACTACAGTTCGGTTTGGGGTTAATCTCAACGCTCCTAGCTAGCCTGTCCTTATATTAAAGGTAGCGTTCGTTTTGGACTGGTCGCGCCCTCTTCAATGCAGCAAGATAGAGTAGATATATCCTCTGGCTGCCAATATTTTTAAACGATTTCTAAGTACTGTGTTTCTATTATTGATTCTTCGTCACAATCTTCCTTCAGAACGGAGCGTCTTTTTTGCTTCCATTTGCAGTGGGACAGAAACATCCATCATGGCAATCGGATTACATGTAATAATGGTACTGCTTTGATCCGCGCTATTTCCACGGCGTACCCAATCCATACAAATCTTACTCTTAGACCGTGGTTCCTTAAATTACCGGAGATAAAAATATCTGACAATATATTGCGCTTTCTTTCCTTGATGCTTGGTTCAGGAATAAGAATCACCAAAATGCACGACTGATTGTAACATGCGAGCCGGCTGTTTTTTCTCTGATTGCCCATTACACTTACGGACCAACGCGGGGGCAATGTGGAAACACCGGGGGACAGCGCCCTTCCGAAGCTGGGGTTTCAACAACAGTTATGTAGAAGGGAACAACAAGAAAACAAACATGAGCCAAAGGCCCAGTAAACCATGCGCACGACTTACATAATCGGAAACTAAATCGGCGTCAACAACACAGCATTACACCCTGTTACGTAATTCAAATTCAATCGGTGAGCGCTTGTTGGTTTCGACTGCACTAAAAAGATGCATATCTGTTTGTTAATAAGATGCTACCGTAACGTGTGTCGTCCTCAAAATTAGCTGTGGCTTCCGTTGTTTTGGTCGTCTATGTTGAAATTGCTGTGTGGTAATAAATGGATGCAAAAGGACGTGCTTATATATTGCTACAAAAAAATGTTAATCCTGGACTGAATGTGTTTATTCATCATATTAGTGACCAGCGATATCATTCTGTCTTTAGGATACTGGTTATACTGTACCTTTCAGGGCGATTTCGAAAGTAGTTGACTTTACACAGTGTTAGAGCCCCAGGAGTTTCTACAAATGTGCACGGGAGATGTTGGTGTTATCTTCGTTCTTAAAACCAGCGGAAGTTTGAAAACGGTTTTGAAGTTCGACGAGGTAAGTTGACATGATTCTTTGCGAACTGTTTTGAATTATTATCGGTGCACAAAGTATAGGAGGCGTTGAAATGTATGCAGAATTGTGCGACGTGTCAGTTGGCATATTTTCGTCATTCCCAAGGACTTGCTTCTTGCGACGCTTGCTGCACCTAACGATTTCTTGTTGTTCAAAGAAACCCCTCTTTGGTTGTGAGTTCTTTTGAGTTGCAGTATGGCCACTCTCTCATTCGCTTGGAACATTAGTCTTGCTTCACAAACCGAAGGCTCATCTTGATCGAAACGACAGTGCAGAATGCTGTTCGAGTGAAATACACAAATTACCGATATTAAGCATTACGTAGTCAGTGGTTGTACTAAGTTCCTCACAGCTACCGTCATCGGTATCGTACACCGGAAACTAAGGCCCGTGATATCACGTGAATTCTGTTATTCGGCTGCATGAAACCTTTCATAAATGCTCCCAAAGATAGATTCTTTGGGAGTTTTATTGTCTTATTTTCCAATATGAAGGTAACAAACACACATGTTCTGCACTGCGAAGACCACTCAGTTGATGCAGATGCCACACACAAGAAAATCAGGTACACGTATTCTATCGAACGTTACCCGTTACCTCATGAATTTACAGCGATATTAATTTTTGGTTACCGATAGCATAGAACATGAACGATCCGGAACGTTTTGGTATGTCCGTAGTGGGAAGAATGCATCCCTGAGTAGAGTGTTTCAATTTCTTCGGGAAATGACGGAGAGCGCAGCCGAAAAGGTGTTCGTTACATACAACATGTCCTCGCAAACGATGGCAGTGAGTGTGGTGTCCGGCTGCGATAACGTGTTATGTTACTTCCGTGTGCGTAACACAATCCGGAAACGTAAATAGATGGCATTTGTTTACAACGTTCGTTGAAAGACGAATTCTTCCCGCATTCGGCAACATTTTGACCGGATGGCTGCAATAAACGACGGACAAGAGTATGTTGCACTGTCACGCACCTCCTGTTGTAGATTCAAGCGTGATGTACGCATCATTAGCTATGCCAAAAAAACCATTTTTTTCGTTATACGACTGACCTTACGTCAATTTTAACAAGACCACTCATACACAAAGCAATACTGTTTATTTCGGCAGCCGCAGGAGTAACCAGCTGGAAAATTTCAGTGGGAGGATAAAGAAGCGGACGTACCTGAAACTGTCTATCTACGGACATTCCAAAAATACAAATCCACAGTAAATTGTTAATGTTAGGATTCGAAAGGCAAACCGCTTACGCATTCGATCGCCGTGACGCTGTGGATCTTAGCTTGTACATCAAGGGCAGTCGTCTTTTCATGACCATGTTCACAAACCATACGGAGCTGAAAACTATCGACAGGGAGTAAATGCTTAAATGACTAGACCGTTAATATGTGGGCTTCAATATATTCTGAGTGGTGGTTGACGGAGTATTTTAGAAGACATGAAATGTATCCATTTTGTTGTAGAAAATAAGTTTGTTTTAATGGGCTGAACACTTGTCAGGAAAGTTAATGAATTGCGATAGTTCGAATAAAAAATGAGCTAACGAGGTATCTGAAATATGGTCTATGGTTAATTTAGTTGTAGCAACAAGAGAATGAAGAGCGTGCACAATATAGGTCGTAAAATATTTTTCTGTTGATGAAAGCTGACTTAAACTTGAGGTTGTATAATCAACACCATGTGGAAATGGGAACACCAGTTATTTAGCGACACCGTCAGCAAGTAGATACGACTGCAGAAGGGGATGGCCGGACACAATGTAAGCTTTATTCTGTGTAGTCTGATTACCATAATTAATGCTCACTCTATTCGGGCATTTGCTGGTTTGGCAACACGGAAGCCGGGAAGTGGGTGAAATAATGGAGTCACATGCACCACGTAGTACATCGAACCTCACTGTTCTACAATTGAACGCACTGACGTTTATGCTGGACAGTCAGCCTATCTGCACCCCATAGTCAAGACGAAAATAAAATGGAAGTATTGAAATTCATCTATTACAAGTACATCATTATGTGCATCATTCCAAGCGGTTTCATGCAGCCTTGTTGCTTTCCGTTCTGCTTCAGTAGAAGTCGTCTTCGTGCTGTGTGTGCAGCTCCCAATGTAGGCGTTAGGTAACTTTGGAGGATTGGCATAGCTCACCATAAACAGTGACGTCCGTGACATCACTCGGTATCATTTTTACTTGGACTCGTTTGCGCGGACACAAAACACGGAACTCATCGTCCGACGTAACTGGATGTTCAGTAGTTACGGGTGCTGGAAGGGGTCTCGTTTTCGATGTCAATGTCGGAGGCAATAAGTAGTGTGAGGTAGATGCAACTGAAACCCAATAGTTCATGAAATGACAACATACCTGTTGAGGGTTTGCAGCTTTCCAGTGCAGAAAGGGCAGTGCGATAAATCAGTATGGTTCATACATTTTGAGTGAAAAATTGGTCGGTCGCTGCCGCATCAGTAACCATTCATGTTAACAAAATCATCACAATGTCCACAGGGCGCCCCATGTTAACACTTCCCCCCCATCTTGGCTGCTTCATACTGCACCATGGAGCAAGCAGGAACTCCGTCTGTGGTAAGGCCGTCTTAGCTTTCACGATGGACTGGTGCATAAAGGCTATAATAGCCCTAAAAATACGACTGCCAGTTTTGGGGTTAACATCCTGCTGCTTCGCCAACCCCTGGTGCAGTATTTTATAATCCGGTTGAAATGGATTGGTAAGAGCTGCAGTTACCTCCGGGCAAAATATGCTGCTTTTGGGCAAATTGTATTCCGCAAGCCACCGTCGATGGATTGGGAAGCGGCCTAGAACAAATGCGGTTTTCGTTACCAACAACTCACTTTATGGATAGCAATCATTTTTGAAGACGGACAGCATGTGAATGCATGGTAACCACGTGGACCGGTAGAAGTTGCACTCACACGTGCCATCAATGATGTCCACAATGTACTGTGCACCCCCATGGCTCACTTGAAACTAAAAATTGATATTACATAAGGTGCGGTTACGTTGAGCTCGTCTTCTTGTTCACAATGCAGCAGGGGAGCACCATTTCCGAAATGCTTCAACACTAACTGACTGGCGAATGTCGTCAACCGAGACAGTATATTTTTGACATACACGTCGACGCTAGCTACCTCACGGCGGTCACAATCACAAGTGCACTGCATCTCAAACTCCCGCATTAGCTACCCGCTGTAGAACCACATTTTACTGATGGCCGTAGCTAAACGGTCCCGTGGATGAGCGCGCTTCTTAATTCGCCCATTGGCATTCCCCAGACGGTTGTTTGTTCGATTTCCGAAGTGAACAAATTCGGATTGTGCATGGATGGCCCACCTAGGCTTTATATAAAGCCATTTGCACATTAAGTAGTACAAAAACTTTGCGTTCGTGCGCCTGATTAACGCAACATCTCCGTTGAACCTTAAACATAAATAGACAAACGTTTTCACTCACTCGTCTACACTATCCATGGTTTCCATACGATGAAACAAGTAGCGACTTCTAAGTGAGTTGGTTTAAATGGAAATTACAGGGTTAACGACACCAACTCACGTGTTTCCTCACCGCAACTCGAACATGGAAATAACACAACATTATGTTGCACATAAACACAACTCACGCTGCTCGCATTCGGGCCACCATTTTGTTCATCAAAAACGTTCCTATAGATATGTGATCCCGTATCACATCACGAAATATTTCAAAGAAACGACGGAGGGAAACGTACTTTTCATTCCGAACGTAACCATATATCACGGGTCTTCCATGGCCCATCCCGTCTGTGACAAGAAACTGGTATAGCTTTAAGCTACAACCGCACATGTGAACTGATATAGGACCCGCTTGTGGCGGTTGGTTCCATGCGTGGCATCGACATTGACCACATCAAGGAAACACCTGACAACCAACATCGTTTTCCTCCTAGCGACGTTGAAGCGCGATTGATAGCATGTATGACGAGGACTAAGCAAATGAAATTAAATATACTTAACTCACTAAACACGTCGTAATCCGTGGCTTTGGCTCTTACGTCGCTTGTACTTGGTACACCTGTACGCCATCTACCACGTCACCTCAGTAGTACTTACACACATTATCATATTTCAAGCGTACACTGCTAGATTTTTACTTGAGCCAGGCACGTACAAAACACTGTATTCTATCAGATATTTCTCCAAGTAACATCGAAATTCTTGGAAGCTAGAAAATTATCAATCCCCTAATAGATCCTTGAATTCCTGAAGATAATTCATCACCTAAACTCAAATTTATAAACAATTAACCATTTATTAACATAGAACGATTAACTGCCAATCGAACATAAACAGACACCTCACATGAAAACGCATAAGTGCAACCACAACACCCACCAATAGTTTTCCCAATCTTTGCGCGAAATGAAGGACAAACCCATTAACGGCCGGTTAAAACAGACCTTTCAACGCTCGTCATCATTTTTGCCTCAGAAATTGATGATTTTCAACTTCTTGAACGATATCACCGAAATACTGCCAGACATTCACAGATCCCTCATAAATTCGCTTTTTTACGACAGATTTTACCCATTACCGATAATTTTCAGCCCACACGGATGAGCCGTACAACTGCATTCTGAAGCATTAGCTGGGAGCAAGGTAAGCCGTTCTAAAGTGGTCATCTTGAATAGTGCTACTGCGTATGCAACAAGATGCCGACGCTTTTCTGGTGGATAGCATGCAAAGCGCCTGCAAGTGTCGTTTTTACCACTTCTTGTGACATCCTCGTACCCACACAATTTCAGTGTTTCGCGAACGTTTCTGCCAGTATATTAAGGTAGCTTGTAATGCATAGTTTTATATACGAAGGTCGAATCTCAATTCAGGGTTGCGGGTTGGTGGGGTATGGGCTGCCAAATGCCGATACAGACCGGTTCTTGAACAGTGTGCCGGTTGCTCACGAGCTCAGGAGAGTGTGAACCAGTATCACCTGGAACGACCCATATCTTCGCGTCACTAAAGATGATGAGTTCATCAACGGTTGTACGCATAGGTCGCTTAAAGATGTCAGACTGTACAAACGAAGCGTTGAAAACTTCTTCTGATAAACGGCACTATTTGTCCCAGAGGACACCAGAGATTCCTCTGAACTAACGACTAAGCTTTCTGCTAAAGAAATCGGGGTGTATTACCCACCCTCTTTCTCACGGGTTTCAAATATATAACAGTGGTATATTTCGCAAAGCATCTCTGAGAATGTCTGTCGAACTTTTATGCGTGTTTGTTTCCACCAATTTTGTCCGTGAAGTAGGACATTCGAATGAAACAGCCGTGAGTGTTTACGCAAAAGGAACTGTTTCAATTTATTCGTACTGTAACACAACTGGATGGAGTATCAATAAGTGTTTATACACAGGCCACTCTGGTTTTCTTCAATTTGGTGGTCATAAACGTTAGACATGCAAGAAGAGCCCATCATTAGTTGTTTAAACAGGGTGCAAAACTGTTTTCGTGTGACGGATATTGATGGGCCCTCAGGCAACACATCCGTCTTTCGAGTGTCCTGTGGGTGTCTTTTAGGGTCGTAACAAAGTGTTTGAAGGGCACTAAGCAGACGGTCAGTGTGAAAATTTTTGCAGCAACGGATGACCATCCATGCTGTAGTGATAAAATTATTACCCCCGTGCATAATTTCGGAAAATAATACTGTGCTGTTGAATAATCAGTGAAATGCCTTGTGTGCAGCTTGATAAACAAAACCCCCATGACTGCACGCCAATTCTAATACTGAGAACCCAAACCAGTTGCCTTGCCCAAAATGAACTCAAAATTGAGGGAAAAGAATATTATTTCACTTCTTTGATATCGAATTCCATTATGCCGTGACAACAATTTAGCAGGTCAGCTCGGTTAGGAATGTGTTTTAATTTTATTATTGGCTACGTGATGGACTTTGCACGTTTCATGTTTGCGTCTCTGGAATGATAGAAGTAAACATTTCCAGCAATGGAATCGAACAAGTTTAGGACACAAGAAATACCGCAAAGTTAAAAAGTGTGGTAACCTGAAACCCAGCAGTACTTCAAATTTTACACAGACTTTCGACCTTCTGGTACCAGTCAGCTTCCCCCAGGGGTCACCCAAACATGCTTTAATAACAAATATCCAACCGCTTCTCAAGTTCATTCACTACTTATTCTGCATGCTCACAACATTGGAAAGAAAAATTTCCCCAACTCCGCCCTATATCCCACCTTTTTTAGCAAGATGCTGTTGCCCCTCTGCTGCCGTCGTCTTCAGAATCCCATCAACTGATCCATGAGAAAAGTGACAGTCCGTATACCACTCCATATACCCCAATTATATCCTCTCCCTGGCGGTGACGGTGAAGCATGAACGTACCTAATTTGCTTAACCTATCTCCTTAGCTCATATGCCCCAATCTTCGCAACCCAACGCGTTCGGCTGGGTGGACTCCTCCGACAGCCCAGTGACCTGGATACGACCCTGGCCAGCCTGCTGTGCGATGTGTAAAATTATTTAAAACGTTCCAAACGGTCTCGTCGGCATGAATTTCTGAGATCGAGACGAGGTAACAACAACCATTTGGACGCGAAATAGGGTTTTCAACTTTTCTTGGATGGTGTGAATCCGCGTTGCAGGAAAGATCTACAGATTTTGGCGAAGTAGCCGTTCTATAATTTGAAAAATCGATGACACCAAAAGGTTGTTCATAATCTCATATCTGTTGAAAAAAACGTTTACATTTCCTTAATTAAGTGCATCACGCTAATCTGTTGAGGTCAATGGTGTGGAACACATTCTTTCGGACCTCCGATCCTAATATTGCGAACGAAGTATTTACTGAACACTTCAGATTTTGTGTGAATATCTTAGCCCCGGAAAGATCAAAACGCCGTAGTCTGTGTTATAAAAGCAGGACCCTCACCCCAAAAGAGCAATGTAAGCTCAGAAGTCTGAAATCACGACACCGAAAAACACATGACTTCTCCCTTATTATTCAGATGCATAAAATGTTGGACACTATAGAAAATAGAATCAAAAGGCTCCACCTAAAAGAGGAAGAACGTGCGCTGAACAGCAAAGGGAAGTGCTCCAAGTTAATGCAGTTATTTAAACGCAGAAACTGCACAAGAGACTCTATTATCTCACTAGTTACATTACGGAACAAAACTACCGTAGCTGATCCCGTAACAAACTGCGAGGCCTTCAATTCATATTTTGCTGCTTCCTTCTACGTTGAAGAAAATATATTGCCTCCAACTCTCCCTGTAAAAACAAACACGTTCCCAAGCCACGTTACTGTTGATGCAGTAAAACTACGCTCTCAGTTAGCTACTATCAAACCCTCTTATCTTCCTGGTCCAGAGGGCAAACACCCCGTTGCTCTCAAACACGGAGGGGACGATATTCCCCTCCTTTTGCTTAATATTTATACACTTTCTTTATCATTAGGTTCATTCCCTCTCCAATGGAAAAGTTCTATAATTCAACCCCGTCACAAAGGTGGTTCGCGACAAGACGTCAACAATTATCGTCCCATTAACCATACTTCAATTTGCTCT
>LUCH01007279.1:12728-27444 GCA_013368495.1 Paragonimus heterotremus
TATTATTATTATTATTATTATTATTATTATTATTATTATTATTATTATTATTATTATTATTATTATTATAACATAGGTCATTTGTGAGAAGCAGCCGGTAGCGTCAACGCATACTACATACTCAAAGGTTGTCCACGACGTACGTCAGTCGATTTCCCCTTCCACTATCCGATGTGAACACTAAGGATCTCATGCTCCGGACGATTCAGAATCACAAATGCGTATAATGGTGAATCAGTATGGTGAGTTTTTGCACTTCCGTGTGAGGTTAAGTGAGGACGAGTTCGCCAACCAAGTTTCTGCGATTTGATTTTCTTTATATAGTCGGCAAGCGTGAGCGGATTCGATATCTTTTCGTTGTGGATGTACCGCGTAATTGTCAGATCTGATGGGAAATTTGCCCTGGACGCTTTTGAAACCAACATTTTTTACTTGACCCGTATGCCTGTTACTCTATCTCAGTTTTGCACCTTGACCGTGCTTACTCACTCATTGATATTGTTTTGCTAGTTCGAAGGTCACTGAGTAACCTATTCGCTTTTAACTGGAGTGTTTAACCGGAGGTAAAAGTTTGTTGTTCTGTTTGCAATAATAATGAAGCGTATGAGGCAACTTTCTGTATTCACTGTGTAATGTATGTTCACCTTTATGCAGTCGGCTTGTAGTTTACGGCGTATTCTTAACGTTGATACTGACCGTTACATTTGAGGTATGCAGCGGATTAATTAACACACTTTGTTACTGACAAAATAGTATCGTACGATCTTTGATCCTAATCTTGTTTTGAGCTCGGTGGTCGTCATTCCCCTACTAGCTGCTGGAAAACTATCCTGTCGTAACAACCGACAAGGTGTGAAAGTTTTTCTTTGCAGATGAAAACAGATTTTTGATTTTCTGTGAATGGACTACTCTGTTTCTGAGGTAAACAAGGCTCACTGACTGGATGGCGGTCCATTATTCGTAATGGGCTATTTCGTATGGAGTCATGTAGGCTCTCTACTACTCCGTTCCCCATTTCGGTGTAAGAATGAAAGTTGACGATACAAATATTGCATTCGATCTATTCAGACCAGCCCTCCAATGATGGCCATTAAGTGACGGTGTCTCGTCTATCTCTTTGACAAGTAACCATGAACGTCTCTCATGTTTTACTTCAAAAGCTTCCAAGTACCCAGCTTTTGGACCATTCTTTTGCAAAAAGCTAACCAACGATTTCCACTCAATAAGAAGGTTGTGCCTAAAAAATATTCCACAGTCTGGTTTGACCTACTCTGCACAAGACGATACGCATAAGGTGATAGAAGTTAACTGCTGTCTTGAGGTTTACTTACAAAGTTGCCACGGTGAAAGTTATACTGTTATCAGACACTGAAGGTGGTGAGGCAGAGAACACTCCCTCATACGTCAGATGTATGCGATGAGCTCATGGTTGTCTGCAGATGGAAAAAGACCGCTTGCCAGAATAACTCTCCCACCGAGAGTTATGTATTGTGCAAGTATTCTACGTTATAACATCAAGAACACCACAAACGCAGTTCACGTGGAAGAGCTGAAGAAAAGACTTTCGTAGCTGAAGTGACACAGGTAAGAAACAGTATTGTGGTTTGAGAGTTAATGAACCCAAAAGTGCCTTTCAGATAGATCAGCAATGGGTTGTGTACAAATTATAGTCTACACTGGGACACGGTAAGTAAAATCTACCCTGGATAGCACGTAAGTTCTTTTATGTACTGCAGGTAGCAACAACCACCTGGCAACCTCATTTGTAATCATTTTTTGGGAATAATATTCAGTTGACCTGTATCTGTGTGATGTATTTACAGGGAAACAGACTGAGAGTAAAATTCAGATGGATACTTAACCCAAAAACGTGGCAATCTGGCTCCTGTTGTTAATAACTGATATTTAGTTTATAATAAACTGCAGCCTCAATGCTGACACTTTCATTTGCCTACAAAGACACATAAGCTGAACGCTTCTGAAAGGTAGAGATAAGTATTGCACCCCCAAAAGCTTTCACTAAAGACGTTTTAGCAAGGTAAGATCGATTAACGGAAACAACAGGACGCTTCTATCGAAAAAAATCGAAACATTTTCCTAACAATAGAGATCATACGTACAACTTCGGACGCAACCGATTTTCTTCATTACAAAACAACTATCGCACCCAAAAAGCTGTATGATTCTTCTTGAACCGTGTATTAGAATATTTCACAAAACTTCAAATAATGTCAAATCGTTTCTAGACGGTATTTTCTAACTGTTTTTAACCTTGAACCACCATACCGACGAGCCACAGACTGCCAAGTCTTTCCAAGCCACTAATCCTCAATAGACACTGGGTCGTAACGGCTTTTGTCTGCCATCTGCTTGTTGCGTACGATCGTTTTTTTCTGCCTACATGCCCGTCGCCTTATGCACAAGAACGACCTCGACAGGCAGATCCTCAACTGTCTTGGATACTTCTGTGTGTCAGTGTTTATTTGTGTTGCCCGAAACTCATCGCAACTTTCGTGTACTACACCTTGAGTCTCCCATTTACTCCCATATTTATTCGCGTTCGACATTTAGTGCATATACACAGGAACGGTTACTTTTATGTACGAAGACCCTAGATAGACTATTTCAGGGATACACGGACGACTGCTGACATCGTAAGCAGAATGAGTACTCTTTACTACTCTGAACTTTCATCAACATGGCACACGTGACCGCCCTTGCATGCGCTTACTCTCCACCCACCTCGAACAGTTCAGGCTAACTTATGCAGGGAAACTGTGTTTGTGGGCTTAATCCATCGCGTTGACTGTTACACTAGTGAGATTCTACTGACAGCATGCTATGTTCACTGTTCTGCATAATCACAGCGAGTGGCAAACCTATGTTTGCGGCGGTGGGACCGTAGGACTTCAGCACTACCTATCTTTCTGACGCATCTAAATGTTGCGTACAGAAGATAAGAGCTAGGAGAAGGCTTGCAGTTACATAATTTGCCAGCTCATTGGGCAAAATTAGCCCACAAATAGCTTGCGACCGTTGGATCATTTTCTACAACTGAATGTGTTCGTGCAACCTGTGACGCTTGGTTGCACGGTTCGTTGCCTCCCGGAAATTATCCTGTCTCCCGCCGAAAGTGAGGACCATTGGAGATGTGCACCAGGTCAATTCAAACAACGGCAAGATTACCCCAGGGCGAAAATGTAAGTAAAATATTGAGTAAGTTTGTTGGATTCGAAGAGGTATATGCGTAGGTGGCGAACGATTTGACTGCGAGGTGAAAGAGCCGCATAGGCCAGCCGACCGGGCTCTAAGAATCCATCATAGTCAATTAACTCTTAACACGTCGGCATGCCTTAAGTAAAAAAACGCACAACATATGAAGCCAACATAGAAACTGATGGACGCCGGCCGATTTTTGAATGATGGCTGTCTGAACGGCTGTGGAATCATTCAATATTGTGGAGTACACGAAGATTGATCAGACAAACGTCAAAAATTGACGCAGGAAGGTCGCTGTCGATACGGTTGTTTTTACTGACAAACCGTGGAAAAAGCGCTAGAATACCAACGACCAATGCCTTCAGCGTCGCCACGTTGATCAAGCTGAACCGTTGAAAACGTGTTCATACATAGTATCCACTCCTAGAATTTATGGATAGCGTTGATATAGTACTTGCCGTTTGTTTGCGATAAACGTGGATTGTGTTATTCAGTTACAAGCGTCACAAACTGCAAGAAAGAAATCTGTCAGGTCTAATCAATCCCAGAGTTTCATCAAACAACTGGAAGCTTTCCACTTTGAGAAAATGTTCCACACACTTGTGACAATCTTTATGATTGAAAACGTGACAGTTTTCCATCGTATGTTGTAGAATACCCTGAAACTGGTTGTATGGATCAATAGCCGTGACTCGATCTCTAACAGGTTATCATTGGTCAGACAAAGCTGGCTTGGTCGGAAACGTCTCTCGACCCTGTCCATCGGAGGGTTATGCAGCAACGCAGGTTTTGACTCTCTTAACGGACCGTCCTTCAAGCACCTAAAACTTATGACGGATGCCGATTCACTCTGTTGTCAACATTCCCGTTCTTGACCTCGCGTGCAACGCAAATTGAACTAAGACTTCTTGGACTCTACGTTTGGCTCGGTTTATCGAATGTTGTGACTTGCTTTGGTACGACTGTGGGGACGCCCCATTTTTTGGACAATAGCTTCTGGGAAATCAGCAATCGTGGCGCCCGGGGTTTCCAAAAGTCGACGGGAATTCATTGGATAAGCCCGCGGCGACAGATATCTTGTAAAAGTAGCAAGCTTGTTAATCAAACCTTGATGTAGTCGTCCTTGCTGATCACGACCAACTAATGAGACTGTTTAGTGTTCAGATTGGTCAGCCGTTCTGCACATTTCTCTCAACCCACCGAAGACGGAAGAAGAGAGAATAGTGGGTGCGGCCTACAAACTCAAAAGCAGCTATAATGTAAGTGTATCCATAATTAATTATCATGCGCCGCCTTGCCAGAAAATTTTCCCAACCACCGACACTACTGTCTGGGAATTTTCACTCTCTCGGTTCCATATTGTTATCGACGCCACTGGTTTTCTGGTCCTTTTGCAAATCAAAACTATATAAGACCTTCAAAGACCCGTTTCTTTATGAAAACAAAAATGCTTTGGACGAGTTGTGCCTTTGGTACGAGTCAAGTTCGTATTAACATATATTGAAGCCGTGAAAAACAGTCAAGGAGACTTGCCATGTGCAACAGGACAAAACGTTCTATCCTATTTTGGTATACATTTCGCTTTTAAGCATCAGTGTCTTTGTAAATGGATTTCTTGGTATTCACCACACGCTGCAGCGGCGAACAAGTTCCAGCTTGTCACCGGTCGATATGGAATAAACTGTAAGAGAATACCCTTGTGTCTCAGTCAGTACTTCGCTCATTCATTTAAAAGTTGCTGAAGGTAGGTTTGATCTGCAGCAAACACGTTCATCATAGCTCAGTCTGGAGCGACCTCTTCGTACTTGGTGGCAGAATATCCCGGTGGCCAGCTGGTACATTGTTTGGTTCAAGCCGTAGACCTGCGCTGTTTTTAAAACACTACCCACGTTTATATATTACGGCAGATAATTCGTTTTCTCATAAATTCTAATGATTTTCATTTGGCACATCCATACCTCAACACGGCGAACTGGAGGGAACAACCTCTAGACGGTTACTTTACTCCTCGCTATCGGCGTTCTCTGCGTTCACCGTTACCCGTTGAACTTGTTTTGAGTTGCATTTTTCCATCACGTCTGACGTCAAAGAATCAGGCAGAAAAGGCTGACCACGTCAGCAGACACTAAACGGCGGGCATTTGATATCTTAATTTCTTATCTCCAGTTTGGTTGAAATGAAGACGGGTTTAGAACAGGACTTATGAACTATCTAACTATTTAGCACATATATGTAGTCCATTTCATTCCAGTGGGATAACTGAAAAACACCTGACTTCATGAGTGGTTAACCCCTAGATCGGCTTCAATAAGCACATGAGGACGAAGACATTAGATAGTTGACAGACTGTTCCAGAATGCAGCTAGCTGACCGCATACCATCTTAAATGTGTGATACATAAAGAAGTTCCCCGTGGACAGAGTTTTTCGACGGCAATGAACCAAACATCTATCAACTTTCGCCAGGGGTAAGTTGGTGGTCCTCGCAGTGCAATGCACCTGGGAAACCTAAGAAGTGGCTGATAGGCAATTGGAAAATTTTCCGAAATTTGCCGTAATTAGCTGGAATTGACAACTGACCCCGGAAATTATTATACGAAGAGAAGTAACTGTTGAGACAATCGCAGATTCATTTGCTGGGAACCTACGTTTTTAACGAAACGCGTCATGGACCACAGCCTCACCACTCTCTCTAACTCCACGGAAGGTCGCAAAAATTGCTGTTAGAGCTGTTACCCTTACATAGGAGGATACAAAACAAGCAACTACAAGCATTCCAGTAGAACTGTGTTTGCATCAGCAGCACTTGGAAACGCTGTGCTGTTTTGGGTGCCTTCTGTTTTGAAAACCACAAACCATTTGCCACTTCCTCATCAACACCGAAGCTAAGTTAAACGATGTTTTATGCTAAACGGACCAACACGACATTATATATTCTCTCTTCCACCAAACCACCATGAGCGGTTCCGTCACCTGTCATAGTTGACGGTTTCTCATAATGGACCCCAGACTTAAGCAGAACATTCAGTGGAGGTCTGTGGCTGACATCCAGACCACAGTTTGTGGGGCAGCTTTCTTCAGTTTTTGAACTCACAGTCAGTTGCAGATAACAGAACTTACTGGATACTGCTGCACTTCTATCCCTTAGAAACAAACCGTCAGTTATCAACCCTGTCAGACGTAAATCAATTGTCCACTGGACCTGAAAAAATAGGACACAGTTCTGGCACTTCCAAAAGTTAACCAGTCCGTCGTGGCTTCTGACAACTGCGAAACCCGCACTGTATCCGGGCCCTATGACAAGTGATGTGTACATGACGGTGTATGTTTTTTTCACCGCGAGGGAGTCAGAATCGCTGAAGCGAAATGGAAGCATTAACTTCAGTTGGAATTTGGGTGTCCGACAGGTATCCACTGATTTCTTCCGCCATAACCAGTCCTTAAAACCTCCGCAGATAACTGGGGATACTAAACACTAGACGGTACCATCACCTTCGACCTTTATTCAACCCTTATTCTTAAGTTAACAGAGACCTGGCATTCCGCAGATACCAACGACTGCAAACTGCATGTTCCTGTGTACTCATTGTACAAAGCAGGCCCCCCCATGGATACATGAAAAACTATGCTGCGTTTAAAAGCCACAAGCTGCCGGTAATAGCTGTCACAACGGACTTTGCCTCTTCGGAGAAATGCAACGCACTCTGATTCCAAGCTCAGTTTCGTAGTCGTTTCACTGTCCTTGTAGGCGCTGTTTTCCGAGCGCCGCCGTGCAGCGCATCAGAAAGCGGGGCCATTCTTGCCGCTCCAGACCACCTCTCGTCTACACAGCCCTCCTCACATCTCACTATGGATGACCTCAACGCACCCAAACTCAACTATATAACTGCTTCTCACGAGCACTCTGACTGCGGATTTTAGGAATTCTTTGCAGTGTTGATCCTTGAGAGGGCCTGGATACAGCATTTCCAACCACCTACGCGGCACCGTCCAGGACAGCCACCCCCTTGCCCGATTTGGTTATCGCAAATGAGACCCGTTTGGTACACAAAATGGTAATCAAACCACCACCGGAGCATAGTGACCACACGTTACTAGCCTGTGCTTTTTTCTGTTATTGGTTAAAAACGTCGTAAAACAGTGAAATAATCCAGAAATTTCTAGGAAGCAGACTTTCACGCACGAAGCACGTTTCTAACGCAATTAAACCTTGTCTGACTCAGTAAACTCAAACTGCCTTTATTTCAAATTTGCCGTTCACGAGGCTGATGAGGCATTTTTTCCTCGAAAATTGTGGAAGTCCCCTAGTGCACCGTTTCCGAGGAAACCATGTCGATTTTTGACTCAGGTTCCCGTCTATTATCCAGGCTGACCAACAAGTGGAATGTTCTAGAGGACTTCCGTTGTGTATGGAACAAGTACGAGCGGGGAGTCAGTCAGCACACTCAACAGGTACAGTCAAAGATCCTCTCGGTAGCCTTCGAGAATGAAAACTTTCCTTTCAAGTTCATACGTCGCCAGAGAAAAACCTAAACTCTCCGCTCTTTTTCTGCGGCCTCCCGACGGGGAAAACTCCTCCAACTCTCAGGTGGTTGCTGAGATTTTCAGAGAATACTATTCAGCAGTCTATAACGTGGTCCCGCTGAAGTGGCATCCGATTCTGCGGAGGAGAAATTTTCAATCCCCACTCCTAACGGCTGGATTCTCTGTGCCAAACGTTCAGGAGCTCTTGCTTAAGATCAACCCTTAGAGTGCAATGGGACCAGATGGGATCTATCCTCGGATCCTGAAAGAAGCGGCCCTTGGTTTGGCGGTGTCGCTCCATAGTCTGCTTAGACAGACACTTCGGACCAGCAATCTTCCGGGGGCACGGAAAGAGGCCTTAGCACACCTATATTTAAGGAAGGCGATCGGCACTCCCCTGCCGGCTACCGGCCGGTCAGCCTCACCAGCATTCCATGCAAGATGGTGGAGCGCCTGTTAAAACGTGCCACCCTATATCCCTTTTTCTCAACGAACGTTGGTTTCTCTGCCAAGCACAACCTTCTTCCCGACCAGGCGTGCATAACCATTATGGTAATCTTCATGGACAGCCTGACATAGGCCAAAGGCAATGGCCATATATCGGACGTTATCTTTTTGACTCTGCCATAGCCTTTGATCGTATCCCAAACGGTCCTGTTGTATATAACCCAGAAGCCTATGGGAGCCAAGAAGACGCTTACCGCTGGGTTACATCCTGCCTCGGTAACAGGACTGGGAGTGAAAACGGGAGCGGACCTATGTTCTCCATCCCCGATCTCTGCTGGAGTATTTCCAGGATCCGTACTTAGTCTGCTGTCATTTCTAATACATACCAGTGACCTTCCCGACCTTATTTCTAGCACCGCCCTCCTTTATGCTGATAATAAAAAAATCTGGAAGGCATTTTGATCCCAGTGCATTGCAGATTAACCTTGATCGTACCAAGTGGTGGGCAGATGACTGGAGTATCCCTCTGAACGATAGTAAATGTACCATATTTCGCTCGAAGGAGATTCCAGGAACCCATTTGTGATGCATGGTGCACAAAGCGTAGCGGATATCGCGAAAATTGTTCTTGAAAAGACCCAAAGGATTTGGCTGTCGACCGTTTCATCCTTTTTTATAACCGCCAAATGGTCGTCAAAAGGGGATTTAGGACTCGTGGGATAACAGAAATGCCCTTCCCCGCACAGACAAGCATGGCTTTCAAGCGATCTACGGGATATACATAAGGCCAAGGCCTGAGTATGTTAATCAAGTCGTATACATCGGCCATAGGATGGACATCTTCACTATCGAGCGCGTCCAGCGAGTAGCCACCAAAATGATCAGTGGCTTGCGGTATTTCTCCTACGAGTCTCGTCTTGAACTTCTTGATCTTCTTCCACTTGAGTCTCGGGAGCTTCGCTGTGACTTAGTTCTTGCGCACCATTTCTTTAGCGCAGGACTCGGGCAACAGTTGTGTACCTCAGCGGTTGATAATAGCGGAAGGGGTCACGGCAAGAAGCTGTATAAAATTCCATCTCTGACGGTCCTTAGGTAGCAATTCTTCTCTCACAGGGTTATCAACCACTGGAACGACCTACTAGTACAGGTTGTTTGCTACCTATCCATAGGCCGTTTCAAAGTGTTATTAGATTCCCACTTGTTTAAAAAGTCTTTAGATTGGTAGTTCACTCTGTTTTTGGTATTCTCTGTAACCCTCATGAACGGCGCTACACCATGTTTTCAATGACTGCCTTTCGGGACAACAGAAAACCGCTAGATATCAAAACGGACAAACCGGCCGAATCCGGGTGCCTTGAGATACTAGTCTCGGAAGCGCCAACAAATCGCTGAAACCTCTAAAAACTCCATACACCACTCCTTACCTTTACTGTGCGCAACGAGCGTGCTCCTTTCAGAATTGAGCTTGTCAGCGTATATTATCGACTCTGTTGCCGAAGTGAACATTTCCACAGCCGTTTCACAGCTTCATTTGGTCTAGTTGAATCTCTTCATATTTCGAAACACATGCTATACTGTTTATCATTTATCGGCCCAAACTAATTGGGGTTTCTGCTTTCCTTAATTATGTTCGGATCGTGCGTTGCTCATGGAGGAAAGCGTAATTGTTTGCAGGCGTCTTCTCAAGTCTCTTTTCCCGGTTACTTCGTCGAATCACGTTTTTGTTGTTGCTTCCCTTGACCCTTTGTAAAGCACATTGGTTCCTTGGAGTTTCACCATCTTTGCGACCAGACCTGTCAAAGTTATCCTCTTTCCGATTTTCTTAACAATCTTCAGAGCTTTCTGCACGCTGCTGTTAGTTATCAAACTTTCTCTGTTCGAACACCGTGACAGAATGACTGAGACGTCACGAAACCAATTTTCCGAACATTTGCCCCTCTACATCCAGTGCTCTCACGAATAACTTGTCCAGTCATGCCAATCGGACACTGGCTCGGCTTTTAGTTGGGGAATCACAGACCTCCTTCTTTTTTTGCTGAAAATGATTATCATCCCTATAAATTTAGTTTGATTCGCGAGTTGTCATTTACTTATCTGTTCGCAATTGTAAACGTTCATTGAAAGACCGTGTTCTTGGTGCTTTACGTTGGTCACAAACAATGCTTCTTCCAAATCATTCAACTGGTCTTTTATTTCTACTTCAGAACGGACATTCAAAACATCGGCAGATTCTGTGACGCTGGTGCTGGTACCGTGTTTGGATCTCACCTCAGTGGTGCGCCCCCAGCACAAGCGTGAAGAAGATCGCCATTTACTAATCAGTTGGTGTTGACTGCACCAATTCATTTTTATCAATCCGTTCAGTTTACTTAGCAAGCTTGATCACTCGTTGTTCTGTATACTAATCGCAGTACCTTCGTCAGCAAACGTCAACCCATTTGGACCCTTAAGACACATCTCCGCATGCCGATAATCAATCTTATCTTGGCGTTCCTTGTCCTCAAACCACTACCGCGCGAAAACACTGGCGGAAGTTGGGGAACTTGATTTAATCCAAATTGAACATTACTCAAATTTAACAGCAGTCCTAGGACTCAGATAAGTAATCTAGCTAGCTCACTCCAGAAGAAGTCGCTGGACTCAAGTTGCGCAAACATTAGAGCCAACCACCATTTACATATCTCCTCCCGGACCACAGGTTACACGTCAATCTTCGTATGCACAAGTCACATCAAGTTGTGGTTGAGCTTTTGGATGTTGGCATATTGTTCGTCCGATTTATATGAGTAACAGCAACGTGTTACGTATCTTACCTCTCAAGTTAAATGGAAAGTTTACCACATGTTTTGCGTTTGTGTACCTGATTGCTACGAGGCTTGCAGAACCATATTTGAGATGAATATATATATGCCTTCCTGCTCCCATCTCGTACATATCCAACCTAAGCCATGCTTAACACTAGGCTACTGGGAAGTGTAATTCGAATCTCCATTTGAGTTAACACGAGGTTACAAGTGGCCCACGGAGGATAAACAAAGATGACGCTGGATGTTCTATTGGGGTTATTCATGATGACGGAGATAACAGGAACACAGTAAATGACGTACTTGCTGCGGCAGGACTACGTAAACAAGAGTTGGCGGAATTTACTTAAATATCCATATAACAGCATCGAGCTGATAAAACCATGGAAATGTGTGAGCTCGATAGTCAGTCTCGGCTACTTTATGTGGAAGGGAATGGGAGCGACACAAATCTTCTGTGGCCAATGGTGTCGTAATGACGTCAAAAACGCAATCATATATATAAAAGTTAACGACCCAAGACCCTTGGAAGGTGAAGGGCATTGGTGGCCACTCTCGTAATGACCGAACAAAACTGGAAAGAACATTTTCCCCGCAAGATTGCGACTTTGATGAAGACATTGATCACTGTCTACGATTCCGAGCCATAAGCACCGGTGAACGCCTGTCAACCGCCTTGAATTAAAGGCACTATTTTTAGGCTATATGCTACAGATGCAAGAACATGGAAATCGGAAGTGATTGCACGCAGCACGGACATCTTTTGGTTGGTGTTAAAGTAACTGCCTATGTTTAGTGTGTGAAGATGGTCGCGTTTGAGATAGACAGTTGATGACCGCGTTTCCTGTCTTCAGTCATTTCCTTCTTGTTGATCATAAATTTTTAACTTCCGAAACCTCTTGTTAACAGGTGTAATCTTTCATTACAAAGTCTGATCCCGCCATTCGAACTACGCGCGCAACTAATCGTCCTTCCGACGAACTTTCATTTTGATATATTATTAGGGTTCAATGCGGTCTACTTGTCGCATCTTGTTACTGCACCGATTATCCGCCCTCAATTCCTACTGCCGAACCCTTGTTTATTTTCGCTTCTGTGTAATCGCTTTGCAGTCGCGTAGCTTTTTACCATTGGCCACGTTTGCATGACAAACTTGTGTCGGGCCTTGTTAATTTAATAGGTTAAACACTGAGGTTTGTTGGTTTCGTCCATTCAGTTTTCAGTTTTCTTGTTCTATTTTAGCACTTTATTGATAACAAACTCACGTGAATACGCCTATTTTCTGGTTCGAAATCAGTTGACGAGTGTACTGAGAATGTGTTGAACGTTCGCTGCATTACGAGCGCGACCAATTAACATCCATCCTATCGATAGACACTGTGAGTAGACCGAGCGTAGCTCGACAGGTCAGTAGACGTCCGGGCTCAGCCGCTGGTTTCTGTTAAGTATTTGAGGTAAGCCGAGCAAAACTTCTGCGTGCCTTGCAGGGATACACGAACTGGAATCCCCGGAGTTAGGAGACTGACCTGCAACGGAAGTACGGTTACCTGACATTGTTTAACGAATGTGCGGTCGTTTGTCAAGGGTTGGTATCACCTCATGAGAAAGTTTATGATAGATCTTAGAGTGCAATAACCGTAAATCACAGCTGTAAGGGGCTATTTGTTGAGTGGGTTTGCCGATCACTTTAAACCCGAGGAGGTCAATTTTAAAGGTGATTCCTGATACACCTCACACTAGGTTGCTACCCGTTCGAACATGTTGGGGGCGCTCCCAGTCGTAGTTGACTGTGCAAACATCTATCAAGTTACTTCTATCAGTAAACGATTGCTGAAGGAACCCAGCCTAAGTGATCATTTGCTTGGTGCTCCAACGAGCTTTAGAGCAGAGTGTATTGCTGCTGAGTTAGACAGCAAGGGCTCGTTCCACCAAGTGAAGTTCCCTGACAAAGGACAAGGACTGTCTGCAGTTTTTTGGCGGCCCACTGGGCAATTTCACAAAGGACCGGCTGTAGTTAGCATGGTAGTCAATTTACTGACAGCGAAAACCCTCAGTTCTGTCAAGTTCAATAGACATCTGGGGTAAACAGCAGATGTTCCCTCTGCCACAACGAGGTGCCATACGGGACATGTTGATTTATCGACCCCTTTCTATGATGCAATCCCTCAACTTAGCCGACATGAATACGTGAACAATCCAACCCGACCGCATTGCGATTGCACATCCATTCAGTTAAAATGGATTCCGACGAATGAAACTGTTATGACCATCCATCAGACGGTTTTCGCCATTTTCTTCCTTGGGTACCATGGTGTCATTCAATTCAAGTGGACCAGCGCTAACCGGAATGCGTCACCTGGTGGGGCCAGAGCGATGCTGACTTTGAGTCTTAGATAGAACTTTTGAGATCTGCTACGTGGCCGTAAAACCGTATTTGAACAGATGTGCGCTGGGATAATATTGGGAAAGTGTTGAGCGAAGCAAAGCAGAGGAATTTTCTCCGTTCCTCATCTAAGCCAAGTAAGACAAAACCACTTGAGTGCAGCAGAATTGTCAGGTTCCTTAACCCTTTCATGTACGTGCGCCCGCTTTCAGAAGTGAGTCTACAGACCTGTATTGCACGCTTGGGGCAAGACCTTAATACGTTAGGACTGGTTCAACAAAGTGCCATAAAGTGAGCGCAAAGATTGCCCGAAAAAACCTCGCACCGATTGAATCCATACACTAAAGCCTTTTAGTTTTGAATGCCAGCGAACCCATTAGGGCCTGATAATCCTTCGCAAGATTCTTCACAATGATTTTCATCCCAATTGCTCCTACGCACAACCTATGTGGTCACTCCTTGAAGTTAAACTGGCAGCGTCCACGCCCACTACGCAGGAGGAATGGCTCAACTATGTGTGTTTATCGCCTAAGAAACTCCATAGTGAAAATGGTGGTGCAGACAACCTGAGAGCAGTTATTAAAAGGAAAGAGACCGGGCCTGCCCGGGAAAACTGCCCATAAATAAAGTTCGGGGTCTCAACCGGCACCCTTAGTGCCAGCACCACTTTGATGTGGATGAGTCAGTGGTTAGACACAGAATCGTTTGTCGTGGAGTGTTCCTAGTTCATATTTGTTATTATGCGCCATGACATGGAGATGCAAGATTCCCATGATTTACACCCAAAATATCGTTTCATTAGTGAACACTTCGTGCATCTTTTGAAAGAACATTTTCCCTTAGTCCAGTGTGTCGGGCAATTGCGTCGTTCGCCGGTATGGTGTTTCAAGGCCGAGACGAGTTGGAAACAGCCGTTTAGGCGCGAAAGGAAATGTTTCAAATTTTTCACGAAATATTAGAAAGCATAATACAGGGCAAATATATAGGTTGAATCGAGTATATTAGCGGTGTTGCAATGATAAATATCGGCTGTACCTGAAAGTTGCCTACATTCACACTTTTGTTGGAAAAACTGTGTCACCACTTTTTCGATAAAACCATAACGTTGGCTTTCATAATCGATTTTACGTTCTGAAAATGCTTTCATCGAAATTTTCGTGGTGGAATACATCTTTCCATCTTGCAGAAACGCTGAAATTCGCACGGTTTCGGAGATATAATAGAATTTGTGATTTTCGACGGCGTCGTGCTTGCGTTGCATTACACACGAAATATCACAGTAACTCCTAATGAAAACTATGTCGCCACGGTTGTGGCTTAGTTACACATCAGGATTATAT
>LUCH01007281.1:0-24884 GCA_013368495.1 Paragonimus heterotremus
CACTGTCCGGTCACTGGCAACTTCAGGGTCAACTGTCCCTCCTTCATCAAGTGCTGGATCTCGACGAACGCTTGATTGGCGTTATCTGTCCAGTGAAATTTGCAATCCTTCTTCAGAATTTCGTATAATTGGCTTGCCAGTTCATTGAAGTTCTTGGTGAAGCGGCTGTAGAACCCGACACAACCGAGAAACTGTGGCAACGTCCTCTTCGATGTTAGCACCAGAATGGCCTCGATCGTAAGCAGTTTCTCCGGAATTGGTTGGATTTCGCTCTGGCCGACCTTGTGTGTATGAGTAGCATAATACGATCGCCTAACTCCACTGCACTCCTCCCCCCACAATGATTCTTTTTGAGTGTTGCGGTTGGAAGAGTTAGAGTAAGGTCCGGAGCCTTTGTTTTACCAAATAACGTTTGTAAACGTATGGTACGCGTTATTTGATCAGAAAAGTATTCTTTTGAGCCTGCCAACAACATTCTTGACAGCTCATTCGGATGCAGATGAAAAAGCAGTGAACATACCTGAGAGATATCATGATATGCATCTGTGATATCTCCGAGTTCGGTAGAAGTGAGTTAAATTTCCATAGTGCACGATAGAGTTCACAAGTTTTGCAAAGTGAGTGGGGATTTTTCTCAAAATGTTTGTATAAGCAGTTACAGACGCAGGGTGCATTTTACGAATCTCCCACCCAACAGGGAGAGATAAGACAAACAATAAAATCATGAGGTTTACACTACCCTTGGTATTATTGTAATGGGCGGTTGAAACCAGCAAGCGCGCACGGGTTGAATTTGAATTGTTTAACGGAGCGTGCTGCTGTGTTGTTGACGCCGTTTTAGTTTTCGTGTGTGTAAGTCGTGTGCATGGCTTACTGGGCCTTAGGCTCATGCTTGTTTCTTGTTGTTTCCTTTTACAGGACTGTTGTTGGAACCCCTACTTCGGAAGAACGTTGTCCCCCGGTGTCCCTGCGTTGCCCTGAATTTGGTTCGCAGGCATGACGGATAACCAGAGTGTAAACAGCCGGCTTGCATGTTACACTATCATCTTTTGTTATCGACCTTTAGGTGATTTAATTTCTGGACCGCAATGTGTTTTATTTCGTTATTATTTCGCTTTATTAAAAGTGTTCTTAAACATAATTTTCGAAAAGGGAATGAAAGGCACATAAAGTTTACTTTTAACTTCTACGAGTTTTTGGGATTTCTGCCTAGTAAGTGCGTCATGACAGCTGACACTAATAAACGGGGTGCACTGCTCTAGGAACGTATACAAACCATAAAACCGTGATTTTCAGCAGTTTGTCTAAATGCTCAGAGGAGTTCATGCTTGTATTACTCTTTCCTAACTAGACAACTCCTATACTAGATACTAGCACTGTGAGAGATGAGCTTTTATCGGGCAATACGTTAACATTGGACTGTTACCTTCAAGAAATATTAACCGATAGTCAAACGGTGGCCCAAATGGTTTCAATGTTTCATTACGCACCCAATTACACTTTACTTTAAAGCAACGTTAACAGGGTCCTATAATTGAAGTCCGCTGTCCAGACAACTTAAAAAGGCATCACATACCCAAGAGGAAAATATTTAGCACCGATATAATGTTTATACGAAAGGTATATGTGGGTCCATAACAAAAATCTGTCAGATAGCCTATTCATACGTGAGTAACCAAGATGAACCAATAAATGTGCAGTGTAAAGAATCACCGAATTATTATTACGTAGTTGGAGATTTTGCTGGCACAAACTGAACATCACACCCATCTGATATTTTAGGGTCAAACGAACCGGGGCAGCCGGTCGCGAATGTAACATGCAACCAGAAGAGCAAATGGAGATTGTGTCCAAAGACCTTCCGTGGACTAAGACATCATCCAGATAAGCTAGACATATTCTGGGAATCAAGTCATGCAGTGCTTTCTGAATTAAACGCTGGAATGTCGCCGGTCCGTTTAACAGTCCAAAGGGCATAACTTGGAATTCATACAGTCGGTGGAGGTCGTCTTAGTTCGGTCGTCAACTTTCACCCGCCAATAATCTGACCCCAAATCTAATACATGGCCCCGCCATGAGCACCAAAAAGGTCGTCCGTTCTTCCTGATAGGAATGCGTCCTTCTTTGTCACTTGGTTGAACTTCCTATAGTCAACTCGTAATCGTAGATCGCCTACTCTCCTCTTTGCCAGAACCATTGTGCATCCCATAGAGAATTCAACGGTCGGATCACATTGTTTTGTAACATGTCGTCAACCATCTTAGGCATCTCATCCTGAAGGTGTGCAGGTATCTTGCGTGAAGGTATCCTGATTGACGGCGCAGCCCCCGCATTAATTTCATGTCTCAGAATGCTTGTGCGACTCAATTTTGCTCCCTCCCATGCAAACACTTGTGGCCTACTGTTAATTATTGACTTCAAGCATTCGGCACTTCGTGAGTTGTCAGAAGCTTCACTCAACTGAATCATCTCGTCAATTTGGCGATTCATGTCGAACGGGACCGAGATGACATGGAGGGAGAAGTCGGTTTCTGGCGGAATTCTGGACATGTGTCAGGTGAGTGGTGCCAGATGGGCTGCTCAGCTGAAGTCCGTGCAAATCGAGTACGCATCTGAGACGACCCAGCAAATCCACCTCCACTATGACACAGAATGGAAGGTTGGGGCTCAGCACAAAACTGTACTCATGGTATCCGGTGCAATAATTCTGCCTTCTGTCGACATTTGGTCGCCATTGGCTGTAGGAGTGCGTTAACAACACGGCTTCCGCCTTTAGCCCGAGAGTCTGCGTAGCGTGCGTATGTCGATTAAAGTTAGTGAGACCCGGGTGTCCACCAAATCTACAAGTGCTACTTCACCTATTATTATTTGGGTCGTAAGCTCTGCTAGTGTTTTGGGGCATTCGGTAAGGGAAGGAACGTATACATGACCACAGGACTTGGCTGTTCTGGCGTGGTTTCCGGCGGCCCGGTCGATGGTTTCGGAGTTTTGACGATTAACCCTGAAGGCGTGGTTACATGGTCTATGCGATTTGCTTGACCAGGGTCGCCGTTCGCGGACTTCATACTTCAAGTGGCTAGGTCCCCGATATCAATCTAAGCGTCTCTTGTACATTGTGGAGCTGTTTCTCTGGCTAATCGCCCGTGACAAGACACAATATTGTGGTGGTCGACTGACAGCTGCCTCGACTCTCTCGAGGTCCTCGGCCAACCGCACCGCGGCGTCAAGGTCGTTGGGTGGATGAAGCAGGAACTCCATTTTTATGTTCGTTGACAAGACTCCCTTCATTAGCTGCTCAAGAATTTGCTTCTGGAGTTCCTCTGAAGACTCCTTGTCTGGCCAGACGCCAAAATTCACGGACAAACGACCAGACAGTTTTCACCTCGAGCTGTCTGTGAGCATGGAACTATCGTCGGCAGACTATCAGGTGCAAGGAGCGTCCAACTGACGCCGAAGTTCCGTCTCGACGACAGTATCGAAGGCCCACCTGTTAAGCAAGTTCAGAATCAGGTTGTTATGGGATTCCGGTAGGAAGTTCCGGAGGTAGGCTGGTACTTGGCCTTCTCAGTGGGGCTAATGCTCCCATAGTGAACTTATTGGGATGCGGGGGCGACGTCTGCAGTCTCATTGTTGTGGGTTTCGTGGACAACCCGTTTAGGATGTTCGTCAGTGTCTGCATGAGGTAACCGAAGTCTCCACAGTTGGATGGGGTAACAGGGTGCTGGTCTTTAGATCTCTTCGCGGATCTTGATATGCTGTATCCTGTCAGGGTCCCCAAATTGTAACATGCAACCAGAAGAGCGCATAGAGGTTGTGTCCAAAGATAGATTACGCAACACGCAGCGGTACCGGAATACTCAAAAGGGATAAGGGCACAGGGGTATGAGAGTGTTACGTTTAAACACAGCTTTACTTGTCTTACTGTCCGTCGACTCAGGATCGTTGTGCACATAGTTGATGTAAGGGCCTAAAAGATGAGCAAAGCAACCGTGTAAGAAGTAAGACTTCAAATTCAATCCATGTGAGCTTACCAGTTTCGATCAAGCGTTACGCGAATAACCCTTGAGCAGATAAGGAATGTGCTGACGAAGTACGAAATAGACATACGAGCCACTGAGCGATAAGGCGAACCGATAATACAACAGAACGAAAAGCATGCGTGATATGAATCGTACGTTCGAGTGGGCGTGTTACTCATCAGTATCCCTATTTTCTGGACAAATGCATAATCCAGTGAAAAGGTTTGCAGTAAAATGGGTGCTGGTGACAACTGATACTCATGCAGCCAATGAACACGGCTGGTACATTATCAGCTTTCGCATTCAGATGAACTTTGTCCTCAAGCCCCCTCGAAAAAAACACTAAGCCTTGCTTTTTGAAGTTCATGAGTAGTGTACACTACATCACAACTTAGATTTGAACGCCAATCGATGTATCCACAAGGAAGCTCTGTCAACCACTGTGCTACCGACCCTGTATTAGTGTTGTGATCCAAGAACGCGGATGGCACAAGGGTTGTTTGTTCGACAAGGCAATACATGGGTTTAGGTAAACAAGAGCAGAGAAAAAACCATTCATTTGCATGCGGTATTCGGCCCCAGATCGTCTCGGTTGCCACAGACGTCAACGCTAAGTTCCATTAAGTAGCGGGGATCATTATGGGCGATGCTGCACTCCAATGCTTCTTCCTGCATTTTTCCTGTGGCTTGTACGATGTCAAAATGTGCGCTCTGACCCTACTACTGAATAGCCGCGGCATGAATAGTCTAATACGATCGCTCATCTTCACTGCATTAGTATGAATAAATTGACATATACAGACGCTCAGTCATGGTCATCTGTCGTTCAAAGTCGTGGTTACAATTAACGATATATCCTTGTGAGGCGGAATTAAGTAGAGGTAAATCGAAATCATCCAGCTAAGTAGAATAAGTAATATCATTATATATTTATTCAGAAAAGTCATTGCAAACAGGAAACATGACCTAACAACTGTAAAATCGATCACAACCGTATGAAAAACAACGTTACATTTGAAAATGCGTTTCACTGATCATATCAACAATGGTTACATTCCTTAAGAAGTATAAACACAATTAAGAGAGAACAAAAGGATCAGCACAGAGACAACAAACAGAAGGATAAGGTGCTAATAAAGTTACAAGCACAAAGTATAAAAATGAGAACGTTTTCGCCTCACCGACTGTTGTCACGTCAAATGTCTAAACGAGATTCTGTGGCAGAATATTGTGTAGGTATTTGGCAGAGAGAGAGCTCAGATTCGTTTCATGCCCAGCGGACTGCGGATTGCAGTCGTTAAAACATTTATGGCAACTTTGGCGCCTAAAAAGAGAAAACATACATCCTGACGTTTTAAAATATTTACAGCGAGACTGACAAACAGATCAAGTGGTCAGTTTGTAATGAGACAAAGTGTAGGTCCAGTGTATCCCTGAGCACCCGAGACAGTGGACACGTGGTATGTTGATCACAGATCGTGGGCATAAGTCATACGATATTGACGTGGACGGGGTGCTGAAAGGAACAAGTTGTGTGCCTTTGGAAGAGCGGATTTCGCTGGAAAAGAAGACTCGTGGTACCATCAAATGGGGGCTATCAAAAACGAGCAATGGACAAGCTTATCAAAAGGGAAAGTATGTAATACGACTGAACTGTAGCTGCTTCCTGATTGGAGAAATTTCGGTCAGTCGGAGCTCACGCGCAAGCTGCTTCAAGCGGGATTGCAGTCGATCGGTGCCAACCAATCAGAAACGACGATAAGCTGTTGCGTCGAGTTTGTTTGTAAGAGATGGTGATTAAAACAGATTGCCTGAACGAGTGTCGGAATTAAACAAGCGAACTGGTTAGATTGATGTCTTGGAACGAAATCTCCATTTAAAGCGTAACACACTTGTCGTCCACTAGCAATCTTTAAAGTGAACACCGTTGGTTTCCTGTACACAGAGACACCGATTTTCAGATAGAATGAGAATGTTTAATGCTGTCTAGATCACTGTTGTTCTTGTTTTTTTTGAACTGGTAACCAAGTACGCGACACGATTTTCAAGAGCAGCCTTGCGAAATTAAGGGGACGGCAATACTACAAAAAGGACGTCAAAAGAAATAATGTTAGCAATTTTCGTTATGGACGCTTCAGAAGAATTTTTCGCTCAAATATGAAGGAAAAAAGGAGAAACGCTTCGTCTTGAAGACCTGTTGAGTCAAATTGCACATTAGGCGAGATCTTTGAAGTGCTCAAAGTGTCTTTCATTAGAAGAAAAATAATAATATTAACAAATTTTGTTAGTAAAATGCACTGACTAGGTCAGAGCTGTGCGAACCTTCTAGGCATGGACGTCGAGGATGTAACGTACCTCGTGCTACTGGACAGTTGATGAAAACTGTCTTTAAGCTTCTTTGAAACAACTTATGTAGTGCTGTACCTAGCTCGCGTAGATTCTTTAATCGACCAAGTTTGTGGTATAGGTGGTCCGTGGCTTATTTGCTGTTCGTGTTTACTTTTTTGGTAACCCAGCAGGTAGCATATCTGGTAGACGGTTTACTTGCGTAATCCCATTTAAGTTTGCATTGTCCCAGATACAACAATGGACGATATGGACAAAATTAAAACCCGTGGGAAAATTAGTCATTTAAACCCTAGGCTGTGAAACACACTCCGTTACAAAGTTGGATGCCCACACAATATTTTATATTTACTTATGACTCGCTAAGTCATCTAACCAACTCAGTTAACTATGCGTCGTAATGGTAATCGGTTGTTTGACACCTGTTTATCCTCAGTGATCTTACGGAGAATGACCGCAGTCAAACTGTGAGATCACTCTCTTATGTAATTCTATGGAAGAAGCCAGCTGAACACAGTTCTTATTTTCTGCTTTTGCCTCGCCAAGTTCCCCAAGAAGAAGTCAAGGTTAGATAGACTCTGACTGCGGTTTAGTCTTAAGGTGACACGCAACTTACTACGGCACAGTAAGTTGTAGTATCTTTGTGTACCTGTCCAGGAATTGTGGCCCAGTGATACTCAAATAAATTCAACTCGGGGAATTAGACTAACACTTACTTTTAAAAAGATCCAATTGTGAAAAATCTGAACTTCGGCTGGATTAGAACCAGCGACAGAAGCAACATGCCCAAACGCGGCAAATGCTCTACCAGTTGAGCAACGAAGCCACGCCAGAAGCTCAGAAATTTCACATTACCAAATCTGCCAAACTGCTTATCAATAACACAAGGTCAATTCTCATCGGTAGTGTTGATGGATTCCACCGTGAACTGATCGAGAAATCCTGCTTGGGCAGTCAATCGGCTGAATCATTTGGTGGATTCCATATGACACAGTTGGTTGGGTGAGTAACTAGGTCCAAATGTGAAACTTCTGAGCTTCTGGCGTGGCTTCGTTGCTAACATGGTAGAACTTTTGCCGCGTTTAGGCATGTTGTTTCCGAAGCTGGTTCTAATCCAGTCGAAGTCCGGATTTTTCGCAAATGGATCTCTTCTAAAGTACCAAATCTGCCAAACTACTTATCAGTACTATAACACGTACATCACGAAGACAACCTTAGTCCTGTAACGTTGGATGTACTTATTTTGACACTGTTCTTGGTGTATTCCTTCTTGGATGCAATCAGCATGAAGTCTTACAGGTTGCAAAAACGGTAGAAAGAACACATGACTCAGCAGAAGTCCAAACTATTATTGTCCCATTTGCATGCTGTAACGTCATTCTTATGTGGGTCGACGAATGAGTCGCTGGTCGTTGAAGACGCGACCAGTCAGAACGCAGCATGAGTCCTAACACGAGAGTGAGGCACACAGGTGGCCTTGACATGTGTACAACAGTTCTGTTGGAATATTGTTACTGAAACATACGGTGTGACAAATGATAATAAAACCTATCCATACTGTTAACGTCAGGGTACCAGTGTAGTAAGGATGAGCGATTGTAATATACCACTCACACGACTGCTATTCAATAGTAGGACCAAAACATCGAAGTAGCCGCAGAAGAAATATAGGAAGAAACATCGTGGTGAAGCCTCGTTCAAAATGGTCCTTGCTACGTCTGGCGTCTGTGGCAACCGAGACGGTCTGAGCCGAATAACGTATGCAAATGAGTGGTTTTGTTTGTAGTCCTGTTTAAACACCTAACTCATGTGTTGCTTTCTTGAATAAACAACTCTTGTGCCACCCGTGTTCTTGGCTCACAACACCAGTATATGTTCACCAAGTAGTGTAGTCAGTTACACCCATCCTTGTGAATGTTTCCCAAATCATCATCGACCAAGTGTCATTAATTTTATCACTACTGCACGCCTCGTTATTTTGAAAGTTGTCATTTATACCTCCACAGATCAAGGCTATCCAAACTGAAGTTCTGATAGCTGACGTTCATGCAGTCCCACCGACATATCCAAAAGACATAAATCTTCGCCCAATTCGAACAAATATGAATGCGCAATTGACTGTTGGAAATAAACTTTTTCATCTGCTGATAATTTGGTCAGTAACAATGTTGGAAGGTTCTCTTTAAGTGTGCTACGTAGTTGTCCAATGCGAGCGTTTATTTCGAATCCGAATAACTTTTTACAGCACCAGACTCCACTGGAAACAGTATTTCTCTCGTCATACTCACAGTAAAGGTTGTTCTGCTTTCGTTTTGTTAACATACACATTCCAAGAAGCGCCTGCTGCCACTCTGTGATGGCCTCAATTGCCTGTTCAGTAGTGATTCTATTCACTCGACGTATGCCTCAAAATATGGGTGGGCTGCTTGGCATCTAACCAATTCATCTTTGATGACAATCCTTGGGAATAGTACTCATTGCCAACAGAAGTGAGCCAGGTGCATGATTTAGTGATGTTAGCCATGCATTACATGACATAAGTTAGTCAGCGAATCAGAAATTGAACAACTGTGAAAAATTTCGTTGTCTTCACGTGTACGTTAGATGCATCTCACATATGACGAATCTGCATAATGCTGACAGCAAGCAACCTGTAAAACCTGTTATGATTCGCGGTTTTACGCGGGCCGTTACGACAGCAATAAACCTTTCGATTTGGCCAGGACGAGATGGAATATTGAAGGTTTACTCAGGTCAAATTGGTTATGTACATAGATGGTCAACAGTTAGTACCATATAGAACTTATAACCAGATAAACTCTGTGCATTGAAAACAACCGTTAGTAATTAGCAACCAGTAGTGCAGTGGAGTAAACGATTAAATGAGACTGCACAAGATGAACAAGCGAGAGTTCAAAAAAAAGCGCTCATAATGTTAATTCAGAGTGTGTTATCTGCAGTAAATGTTAAAAGGGTTCGGCTAATATATTATGTAATCACTGTGTGATCCCAAGTGTTTCTTATTCCATACCCAGTCTCATACATAGACTGTTGACCTTAAGTCACGGGACGTAAACCTGTCATGTGACCGGAATGATGAGCGATATCTTTGTGTACTGGTAAGTGTGTAATTGTGACTTCTATCCTGACCGATTAGGCGTCTTAGTTCTCTTTTCGATTTCGTTAATAACTGTACTGACCCAACAGTGAATTGCGGGAAAAACAAGTTCGTCATGTTTCATGTTTTCTAACATCTGGAAGGACCTATAATACGATAGTTTGGCCGATGGGATACAAGTAGGAAAAGAAATGATATTGACATTGTGTGACCTGTAACCTACAGCCTGGTGGGACGGCGGATAACGTCGCTGTTCGTAGGTTAGAGCTTCCGGGTGAGCATATTGCTATTACATAATCAGTTTCAACTGAAGTAATGCGACTATAAGTTTCATTCAGTTCAGCTAAAGTCAGCAGAATTTCTGTCGATAAGCCCTACGGCACACTATAATACTTTTAGAAAAAATGAAGTAACGCGCTCGATCGCTGACCCAGAACCGAGAAAAAGAATAGGTGCGGCAACAGCGTATATTGGAAGGACGATGGGAGTTCGAATTCGGTCAAAGAGGCTCTAAATTTATAGGGCGAAATGAGTACCATACGTGGCTATCACAGCGTTAGAACTAATCACGTTACAGAGGGACGTCAGAAAGTGCACGCGTGGAAACAGTTCAGATAACGTACAGGCGTTCGATCGCGCAGCTGCAATCTGATTAACTGAGTGAGAAGAAACGCGTAGCAAACAAGCTCGTTTTCGGTGTTTCATCATCAGGCTAAATACAACACATTTATATGGGTTCGATGGGGGTGGTAAATAACGTATCACTGAAGCGAAAGATGTCAGTCAACAGTTTCTTTCTGGTTTGAGTCATGAGACTTAGTTACATAACATTGACCACGTGAGTTGTACGAAATCAGCGAGAGATACGTCACATCTATGCGATCATTCTATGCTGGGTTTGCGTACACGGCCATGGAAGATTTAACGTTTTGACCAGCCGTTTTTGAGCGCACAATGGGGGTGAGTACAGGCGAATTGCGATGGCCTCTGCAATTGATAGTATACGACCTTTGACCTGTTTCGATTGTATCCCACGTGTTCGGTAGATCGGCTTGAACGATTCTGTCTGATTGATTAGATGGTTCGACTCGACCAAATGCGTTGCGACCGCAGACGAGCAGGGCCTTATCGATCCTCGCGTCAGCCACACCGGTTGGTGCTCCCGAATGCGTTCGGATAATCGCCGTGTTGTGCGACCTATGTAGCTTGTTCCACAGGAACAAACAAAACGGTAAACACAAAAGGAGGCGGCATCAACAGGCAATATATCTTTCAGCTGAAGGCGCAATACTGGTGTGGAGGTAAACTGAACGCGTAATTGAGCTGCGAAATACGTTTTATTGATAGCTACATTAAGCTTCTTCGTTATGGTTTCAGCGATACCATCACCCTTGAAGGGCAAGGAAATATAAACAGACTTTTTGTCTGCATGTGTTGTATTTAGCCTGATGATGAAACACCGAAAACGAGCTTGTTTGCTACGCGTTTCTTCTCATAACTGAGTGAGCTTGATTAACTGACTGAGATAGAACATATCAATTCACTCGAAGCCGGATCGATCAATCGATATGACGTGATTCGCCGTTGCTGCTTCGTTTGGAGATGCGTCTCTTAACAAAAAAGGACGGCTTTAAGAGTTCAGAAAAGTTTATGTGTTTCGAGTCCTCCTTTTGGATCCTCATTTATCTTTTTTCAGCATGATAATGGGGTTCAAGTTATACAGGTTGCAACTGATAACCTGAACAATAAAGTCTGCACCGTCTTTAGAAATAAGGAAGTAGAGTTTAAGAAGGAACTTGTGTGGAATATAAGAGGTTTCTTGCACACTATGAGATTGCCGTTTTCCAAATTTCAAATGATCGTGGCCGTGTTATTTGTTTTGTTCTATCACAGTGCTTAGGAAGGCATGACTGATGTGTGTGTGCTAACTCTTTATGGCCAGTGGGACATAGGTATTTTACTATCTCCACGGACCTAGGGCGGCACCGTGAGCGAGAGCTTTTCGTATATGACACACCTACTCGAAGGTGCGTCGTCTTGATGTATAGGCGATGAAATATGTTTGAAGGGTTCGTAGCCAGTTATGAGACACAACAAACATTTCACAATATCACAAACATTCATCACAATATGTGTTGCAATGCGTCCTACATCACTCCAAGTTTGATTTTTCCTGATTTCCAGTGGTTGTCTCTGGGACTGAAATTGATATGAGTGTAAAACAATAGGATGACCAGAATGGAGGGTCACTTTTAATCCAATATTGTGAAATTTCTAAATGATTTGTGTCGCTCGATACCAAGCCTTTGATCTAAAGCGTACAAGTTTGTGGTTGAGTTATTCCGAGGTGCTCCAAATAAAGGTCAGTGTAAAAGAATGCTTTAGACGTGTCTATAACCAGCCGTGGTCACTTTTACCGTTATCTCAAACTGCTGGATTCTGGGACTTAAATGTCAACATGTGGGCGATGATGAAAATGGCTTCGTGTGTCATTTGCGGTGACTGATGCCTGTGTACAAATCTCGTTCTCCGTTAGGTTTTTAGGGGCGCTGTTACATCTGTCAGACGACAGAATTGTCGCTGCAACTGTTGTCAGGATCCACCTCAGGTAGGATATTATACCTCTTGTTTTACTTGTAAAAACACAGATGTAGTAATAGTTATCACTACTTTTAGGGGTCGGTCATCATGAACAATATTATTCCTGTATCTCTTTACTTTTATGCAGGTGCACTGTGTCTATGAGTGATTCATAGCCAAACCAGTTTTAGGCAATCTAACCTGTAAATGTCCAAGTCCGACTGACAGTGTCTCTCCAGGAAGTCGATAGCGCAACATCGTTAACGCACACAAGTGTCCAGTTGACCACCGGACGTGTTTAAGAAAAATCCAAAGTAAAAAAGGGTGAAAGAGTTTCATTCATGATCTTGGAAGAGGATCTCCCTCAAAAGCACACTTTTCGGAGCAAGCACACGACTTTCAGAATAAGACTTGCTTGATTCGTTTGGTGACCGGAGGACTGCGAGAAGTGGCTGTTATTAGGAGAGAAGGATGGGATGCGCAGGCCAAGGGTTTAAGGGCTCTTAGTGTTCGCGATCGAAGTACAAACTTGCGTTATATTCACCTCAGTATACATTTGAGTTCTGAGTTGCGTGCTTATTAGTTCAGAGATGGAAGTCGTTCGAGTCTGTGGGTTGGTAGAGTTACGTAGTAAGTATTTTCACACTTTCTTCATTAATTTCTTAATCGCGCAAAGGCGTCAAATAACACTTTTCTGCTGCGAAGGGTGTTTTACTGGATGATTTCTTTCGGCTTAATACTAAAAATGGACAATCTGTGATGTTTTGTACTTATTGCATCTTTAAACCTTTAGATAGTTTCGTAGCAGGATGTAGATAGAAGTGTACCGACGGTCCAAGCCGAGCCTGATGGAAGGGCGATAAGAGCAGATGCTCGTGCATGCGATAAATTTTATATACGGCTACCTCAAACTGTTCACCTACGATAGAGGCATCAACTACGTTGAAAGTTGTTTCCGTTTTTGGATGAACGAATGTGTCTGAAAAGTTTATCAGGGATCAAAAATGCGAAACGACCTTTTAGCCGTAAGAGAATTCCGCTCAGTCAGATATCTGGGTGTTCCGTTTGATATAACATGTTGGTGCCTGTGATCCCCAGCCGGGTAGTGGACACCAGCTGTCATCTAGTTGGGTGTCATCAACACCGGGCAAGCCGGGAAAACTTACCTGCTTCCTGTGAGCAAGTGTAACAATGATAAGCTAGATGTTTATACACTAGAACACACGTACCACTTCCTTTTTTCGTGGTTCCAGTGATACACAACCAGATCAAGGCGGTCGTCCACCACTTAGCTACTGGTCACTGGGACCATCTGTTTACAAAAACATTTGTCAAACCATCTTGCCAATTTTCGAACCGACGACATATGGTTGGTGGATTTGAATCTAAGAGAAAAAGAAAGTTCAACAGTTAGGCAACGTAACGTTTTAGTTAGCGTGGCAAAAGCCGAGGGTTGGAATATTTGCTTTAGGTATCGGAAAACGGTAAACTCATTTTAATTTTAAGGTTGATACTATTTTTAATAGATTCAGAATGAAAGTAGTAATTCTCTATCGATGGCTAATTTATTTGAAAGACAACTTGGCGTGAACATTCATTTGATAAGCTTCCAGTTTTACACGTACAAAAGTCTCATTTGAATTAAAATTACTTCCGGTTTGAAAAGATTAAGTAACACTTCCGTGCAGGTTATTTTTTTCTGCAGAAAACCGTTGTATACAAATTCACTTCCTGCGATGCGGAGTTAAAGCGCTAGTTACAAGCGACATTTCAGTTAGGTTGTAGTAGAATGTATGCTGAAGCCTAATAACACAAACTGTTGTGGATACCATTCAGGCAGGTGGAGGGTTCAAACACCGTGTGAGGTAAATACCACGACAACAATAAGGACAGCCACACAGTAAAAATACGCGACTTCACCATAACAACGTGCTAAATGGCTCCATTAAATCAGGAACTCCGCAGTTGCCACAACTCTATTTAATGCATCTGTGAAGGTTGTGAAAACGATTCTATCGCGGCATGTTCAGAAGCTATCCAGTACAATATTTCGATCGTCAGCAACCCCGCTGAGGACTGTTTGAATAAGAATTAACTCCCACTAATCTCATCCCTAAAGGTGAACACAACTCACTTCAAAACAAAGCGCCAGGTCCACGTTAGCTAATACGCACTGTGGTGTAAGCTTGGTAAACTTTGTAACAGCAGATCACTTGGGTATTGAAGGAATTTCACCCTCCTGGGTCCAACTAATGTGATATTAAACGTTCGTTTAGTTTTAGTTCTCTTATTCAAATTCACGTGTTTTGAACACGCAGTGTATTATTCATTAGTAACTTTCGTTAGATAATTTACAAGCGCCAAAATAAGGAAATGGTGTTAACAAAATATCCATAGCATTATCAGTGCGGCCAGATTTATTCTTTTTGTGTCATCCGTTCACCCATGTTAATTTGTTAGCAAGGAATTTTTATATTACTTATTGACTCAGGCCTAACTCTCATAGCTCGCATTCACAAAATGATTTGCATGTTGCTCTTTCACAGGTTTTATACAACTGGTTTGGCTACTTTAACCAGTGCCAGCTGCCTTTCGGCCTTATGTAAATAGGCATTATCTGTTGTTTGACCTTTCAACACTTATCTACCATTCCATTCATTTCTTACTCTGTAAACGCAGCAAGAACTGTATTTTAATAGCAGGTTTTAACTGAAGTGGATTTCGAACTAAAAATGACGGGAAGCTTGCGTAACTATTAATTGTTAGAGTAAAAAGCATCCTGGTAACATCATTGTTATTACGACCATTCATCGTGATGAACACGAGTGAATGATACGTAAGCACCATTGAAAATCTGTGAAGAGCGATCGAAGTGGCGGGCCTTTAAATGTGTAACCATTTCAACACGTTCTTGTACATCAGAATAAGTAAAAAGAGCTAGGGTATGTGCTACGAATAAACTCTAACGAGAGCACAGTTTGAGTTTAGGGCTTCTTACTGAAAGGGCTGACTAAAGGTTCTTTCTGAAATGCTGCAGTCACTTGTTCGTGAATACCAAATTACAATTACAGCCAAGTTCACTTCATTCGGACGGTGACTTATATGATAAATAATCGTTTGGTGAAAAGTGCGGTTATCAATAAGTCAGCCTGTTAATCTTCCGTTTAAGAAGATCTCGTGAGGGTTCAGCAGTAACAGCTGGAACGTTTGTAGTTCACTTGTGTGTTGATTTCAGTTTGATCCCAGTCACGACGTCATCACTCAAAGTCAACTACTTTTTAGGAAGTCAATCATAAAAGCGGATGTTCTTAGTCACTTTGGTCTGGCTGACAAGCCTACATGAAATACAGACGATTTATACATGGAACAATAAAACGTTTCCTATAGACCGGTTACTGTCTCACACGATAAGACAAGTCAGTTTAGTGGGAATGGCTGTTGTGACGGCATGTTTGCGGGCGACTGGCATACTTGCACTGGAAGGGTAAAGTCGTGAATGGTTCACGACTGATCAGGTTGCTAACGGTTTTGCGATTATAAACCAAGGAAAGTGAAGGGTCTGTACAAACCGCACACAGGTAGAAATCATGGAGTCTAATAGTAATGGTTTCAGTTGTTCTTATCAGTCGCATTTAGATCGATTTGGAGTGGGTTTAGCGGAGTACGCAAAAGGTAGTCAGTGTCATTCACATCGGAATTCACTGCACTTGAAATGGGCCTAACTAGACTACTGTAAAATCATCTCACGGGGTGTTCCCGAGTCCTTCTCCACTGCTGACTTTTCGTCATTACAACCTAACCGGCTTGACAACAATGAGTGAGAAAGCGGGTACAGAAGTGAGAATAGAACTCAGGAAAACCATTTCTAAGGCGTATGACTAGTACCGGAGAGATGCTGGGTGTTCTGCGTTGTGTGTACTACGATGCACCTGGCTGAGACTCTACGTATCAATCATCCTGAACGTGAGTGAGTTTGACTAAAGTACAACTCGTGTTCTTTTGACTAACTATTTTATTCTGAAACAGTTAGTTCCCTTCAGAAGTTTGAACAATACCATTAGAACACGAAAACTGGTAGATGCAAGCATTTCGTATTGACTCATCAGTACCAAATTTACAATAACATGAAACGATTTTTTTTATATCGAACAGTTAGGGGTGGGTTGGGTGGATAGTCAGTTGATGTGTTAGGAAAGGTCACTAAGTCCAGGGCAGGGTCAAGTTCACGAACAATTGTTTCTGAACACGCAGGGCCGGTTTCAGTCGATTGATTGCGACAGCCTCAGCAAACCGCAAGAATCTTGAACTGGGATGACGTAATAAGATTCTGAATGCACAAGCCGGATCGATGACGCGACCAGTGGTCAGGATGTGTCTTGCGATTGCGGACACTGGTTGTTTGCGTGGTTCAGCAACATTGCTGTTCTTCGGTAATACTGAGTTCTGCACCCATTTAGGCAAGTGTTCCTTCACTCTGGAAATTGAACACCTCTCGGTTATGCCTATGTAACTTTCTTTGCAGTTACATGTAAATTGGTAGATACAGTGTGAGGTGGCAGCGACAGGTTGATCTCCTTTGATTGACGACACAGACAAATTTTGGGTTCGAGCTAGTACACAAAGTTCAGCTACGTTGAATGTTCGTTTAATCGAATTAATCAGTCTTTGTGTTGTTTGATGCAAACACGCAATAGATAAACTAGTGCAGCGCTTAAATAGTTGTCATCCCAATCTGAAGGTAACATATGAATTCGAGACTGATAATTGTTTGCCGTTTTTAGACATACTCATAAGTCGCCGGGAAGATGGCTATATCAAAAGAGGTGTTTGTAGGAAATCCACGTGGTCCGGTCAATACCTAAACCTTAGTAGTTTCACACCGGTCTATCAAAAGCGCACCCTAGTGAATACACTATTCACACGCGCAAGACGAATCTGTACACAAGACAGTCTTGTGGAGGAATTAGAGTTGATCACGACTGTATTACAATCAAATGGTCACCCAAAAAGGTTCATTGAAAGACACAGTAGACCGAAACCGCCATCCGAACAGATGGCCACTGTAAGGAAGAAGAGGATTTATATAGAATTGCCTTTTAAAGGCGATTATAGTATGCATTAAACAACACAAAGACTGATTAATTCGATTAAACGAACATTCAACGTAGCTGAACTTTGTGTACTAGCTCGAACCCAAAATTTGTCTGTGTCGTCAATCAAAGGAGATCAACCTGTCGCTGCCACCTCACACTGTATCTACCAATTTACATGTAACTGCAAAGAAAGTTACATAGGCATAACCGAGAGGTGTTCAATTTCCAGAGTGAAGGAACACTTGCCTAAATGGGTGCAGAACTCAGTATTACCGAAGAACAGCAATGTTGCTGAACCACGCAAACAACCAGTGTCCGCAATCGCAAGACACATCCTGACCACTGGTCGCGTCATCGATCCGGCTTGTGCATTCAGAATCTTATTACGTCATCCCAGTTCAAGATTCTTGCGGTTTGCTGAGGCTGTCGCAATCAATCGACTGAAACCGGCCCTGCGTGTTCAGAAACAATTGTTCGTGAACTTGACCCTGCCCTGGACTTAGTGACCTTTCCTAACACATCAACTGACTATCCACCCAACCCACCCCTAACTGTTCGATATAAAAAAAATCGTTTCATGTTATTGTAAATTTGGTACTGATGAGTCAATACGAAATGCTTGCATCTACCAGTTTTCGTGTTCTAATTTTATCTTTATTCCTTTTTGACGAACGACATCTTCCAACTTATTCACAGTATGGTTTAAATTTACCTGAAACATTGAAAGTTTGTTTGTTGACCTATGGGGGAACAAACATTAACTGACTGGGTAGGCAAATCCTTTTCCCGCAGGAAATGTACGTATAATCGCTGAACTTGGGTATGAGTCACAATAAATCTAACCCTCGCCTCACGAGCAAGAACAAACGGTTACGAATAGGCTTCTTCTTATGCATACTAACTAATTCACTTTGATTACCATTTTTTGTGTGTAACAGCTTGTGTAATATCTTACTTTTCAAACGAGGAAGGAAGCCCTGACTTTTATTCGTTTAAGTCACCCTGACGTGTACTTTCAAGCATACCATTAAGTTATAATGGAATCACTGTTCCAGTAATTACAGTCTATAAGTTCGATGGCATTTTCTGGGCACAAGTTGTGAGATTGTTTTGACCGGTTGGCTAGGATTGAGCTGATCTTATTCGTCGAAATAACGAGCCAATCGTGGGGTTCAAATAAGTTCACGCAACCCATCAAGTGCACATCAGTATCAGGTCTAGTTCAAAGTGGCACGTGGCTGGTTGCAGTTAGTTCGATTTTATCGGAGCTGTAAAACAACAAATGAATTTGGAAAAGCATGAAGTTAATATCGACCAAACCGTTCAAGTTAACGTTCGCTTAGTGTACAACAAATCATTGACAATACTGCTGCTTCCCAGAAGACAACTGTGCAAACAACACCTTTTCTGAGTAAATCATCGTAAACCGTCAGTATTTACTTCACTTGTCACATCGAGCATTTTTGCTGCAAAAAATACCTACTGATCTCTTCGTAGCCAACCTTTACAATGACTACAGAATCATCACTAAGTAGTAAGTTCCAACATCCTGTGTTTTAGCGTGCCTTTTACAGAATTACTTCTTGATGTAAAAAGAATTGAGTGGGCTGGTAAGTAGTTATAAATTTAAGTTAAATTGCACGCTTTTTATGCAACTTTGCATTGGTTACGTTGCTCACTGCTACCTTTAATGGTAGGGTTTTTATTGGTAAACGTGTCAAAACAGTATGAGAACAACCTTCAGTCGGTATCCATTGAGTTTGCTTAATGTGTGAGGTGGATCAGCTATCGTACGTAGGTAAAACAGGAAGACTGATGGAAAAAGTCAAACACCGACGAAATACTATTCTTTTTCCACAACTAACTGTCACATCTAGAAGTGAAAGTTAGGTAGGTCATTTGTTAGCTACTAGTTTTTTCCGACTGTGCACACAATTGTACACCGCGTGTCACAGTCCACACATTTATCACATACATCCAAGTTCCACGTGAGTCAAATAAGAGGATGACAACTTCATTTCTACTTTCGTAAGTAAAATCTATTTTCATCTTAACGATTAGTTCAGTTGATTTTGCCTGTTTATTTTTTATTTTGTGAGCAAACATTTTGTAAACTGTGAAGCATAGTAAAGACTCTCGATGTTTTAATAGATAATTACAGGTGTTGAGGGCAAGTCGTTGACACTAAACTTAAACACAACGTACTCGCACAACATGTGAACTACTTTGTGTCAGTAACTTGCAAAGTCTAACAGTCAAACTTGAGTCTGATATGAGACCAAGTATTTTATGCCCGGGGTTTCCGTGTGGATTTCGCCAGTAACTACTCCATTTGTATACATTTAAGAATCTAAGACAACGATGACTGAGAATCCCCAAATATAAGACCCATCAAATAAAATTGAGCAGCTTCTTCTGGAATATATATAAACAGTGTGTGAGGATTCTTTTTGTAATAGTACGCGCGTTACGATACACAACGCGGGTATGTAATTTTTAGTTTGTTTTCCATTTTGCTCGCAAAATTTTGTATAGCAATGAGACAACTGTTTTTATAAAACAGTAAAATACATTCAATGATTGCGGAATGGGAGATTCCGGTTATCGTTTCTGTCTACCAGATGTCGTTGAACATATGTTTTAGTACTACATGAGGCTAAGGCTACTTAACACTCCAATCTGTACCCGGGTCATCGTGCTTTTACAAATAAAAATTCCAGAAAATTTTAAATAAGGTCCTTACTAACACGTAAAAATAACGTACCTGTTCTTTGAACAATATAAGGCGAAATCGCTCATGTGAACATTACGGAGGTGGAAAAATGGCCTTGGAGGTAACGTTACGTGAACTATTGTCATAAAAACTGTGATATGCATTTCGACGATATACAAAGTAAATACATGTGCAGTTCTAACCACAAAGAACAGCGCAATCTTTTAGTTTAGAACAGGTGTGTTCGTCAATACTGAATCCCAGAAGTGCACAGGAAATTATATAAACTCATTTCATGTATTATTATTTAGCGGCCAAATAACAGTATTGAGGGTTAATCCTGATTGATCTATTACACCCTTTTTGTTCGAAACTGTTAAGTAATGGCAAATAAACAGGGTTGTACTTAACAAGTGTTGTCGCAGCAGTAAAAGTTAAAGTAAAGAGAATCTGTCATAAGTTGCGCTGGATATATTGTTCTGCAATGCAATACGCTGTACCATGCTTTTCAACTGACAGTCGTTTGTAGCTGATTAACACAGTTGCGTATGTTTTTCCCCATCATACCTCTCAGCGTCATACTCTGCAAGAGCTGTACTGTGTGCATTTTTCGCCGATGTTTCAGATGAGATTCAACTGTAAACTACCTAGGCTTCATCTGAATTCGAGCCAGTGACAGAAAATACATTACGATATGCCTCAGATACTCTACCAGATGGGTCATGAAGTCATACTGTGATCTCAGATATTTTATAGTTGGACTTTAATAACCACTGTTTTCAATATATCTTATGAGATTTAGCGCATAATTCAGGAAGAACTGTTCCGTTTAATTAGTCAGACAGTTAATAATCGATTCCGCCAAAGCCACTGGTAAGTCAAGAAGATACTGAAGTGTTTACCTTTCTGATGAGTGAAGTACAGAAAATGAACCATCTAGCTAGGCTGAGAGGGAAGTTTCGTTATTACCTGACTGATTTAACTGGTGTTGTCGTTAACCAACGGATGACGTTGCTAACAATTATCGTTTGATAACCTACACACTATTACCGTCGGCATGAGTTATCCGAAATAAGGGAAACATAATATTGACAAAACAGTACAGACATTGTCATATTTTGAGTTGCATTACGTTAACACACGGAACATCCATAGTTTCTAAATGAACTGTGGTTAAGTTTTCCTCAGATTATTTATTTGTAAAATACACTGGTGATAGTGAATAAGATCTGCGTTTTTCAACCCTATCTACAGCTTCGATACAACAAAATTGTGAAAAGTTATTCGCGTTCGGGATATTGAAAGACACTGCAAAGCGATTTTTGAAGTATTTGTTATACGGTTAATAATGGAAGATAATCTCACTTCGACTAGATATTGCACTGGCTTGTTAGTTAAGTGTACGGATTACTAGCTCACTCTTTTATTTTCACTACAGGTAGATTTGCCTGCAAGTGGGCTATAGGAACGAATTTTGAATTCACGCAGACGTGGGTGACAAACGATTTATCCCATAACTATAACGAACAGCAGTGAGGAGTAGGGTTGGCAACAAAATTTAAGAAATATGGACCTCCTTCTACTAAGTGGATTGATAAGGAATAATCCATACCTATGGGATATAAAGCAGTTTTATTTCATTACATGTGCTCTAAACTCCATCAAGTTTATTAACTATGCATCCAAGTTTCATCCGGTTGTCGTAGTGTTTTAGTGCTCACGGTCACAGATCAAACATTCATTTCATTTCTGACCAAACCCTACCTGCATCTGAATGTTGAATAACTGTGCTCACTTATGGTGCTATTCTCAAAGAATGGGAATAGTTGTTCTTTAAACTGTCTTCAAATGTCAATTATTTCTTCGTCTGCAGTTAGAACCTTGTGAGCATACGTCGTTTAGTTTTCTGCTGTTGAGTTTTCTTATAAACACATAAACCACTTAGGTTCACGATATCCATGATTACCATCATGTGCGGTAATTTCGAAATGACGTTCACCTTGAAATGCTGAGAACATTTCTTTTGGCTCAGTTGGTATTTGCTACTAGTTGAGCAATATTTAAACGGTACGTCTTGTTGACATAATCGCGTAGTCTATCCAAACTGTTAACTAGGCACCGACAATAAGACTAGACTAGCCATTCCCGAACGAAGGAACGAAGGAAACTATCAACAAATGGGTTTTTAAGTTAAAGCCTCTCTGCAACTCCAGTAAATGAGAGTACTCCAAACTACCTTGGTCACTTTAGTTGGGAAAAGTGTACTTACATTTCTTCCGTGATTTCATTTTGGCTTGTCAACTTATATTAACTTTCCTGTGAGGCATAATCATCTAAGCTTAACAAACTATAGGTAATGCTTTCCTACATGTTTAACAGTGTCCATAAGCGTAACAACTGTTTATGCGTACGAGAAACAAAAGCAAAACTTAGCATGCGCCAATTATATATGTCCATTTTCAAACTTTTGAACAAACACTTGGGCAATATTTTAGGCTAACTTTGGTCAGAATCTTTGCTAGCATAAACTGTTACGGTCGGACCAGATAGAAGATCGTACTACTGGGCGAAGAAAAACAGAGGTTCGCTGATTAAACCAAGTTAAATTGTCGTGTCCTGTATCTGCAAGGGCGTCCCAGACTACGTGATAAAATGCAGATCAAATAATGGCCGTTCATTATATCACTCCGCACTCTAGTAGACAAAGTCGGAATGATTGAAACGGTTTTTCGATTTTAGTGTGAGGTATACAACCTTCTAAAAGTATTCTGAACAGCGCGTAGCAAAACAGTTCCCAATTTTGAAACCAAATTGGATCGCCGTGTCGTAATACTATTAAGCCAATTGACAAAAGGGATGTTCTAACAGTCACAAAAGTTTTGAGCGTCAGAAAATTTCTGGCAATTCATTTACAAGATAATATCAAGTAGGCAGAAAACGATTAGAACGTTAAAAACTGAGTACTAAGAATGCTTCTCCCGAACAATCATTGTTTACATCAAGCCAGGTGAGCCATGCTATAGAAGAGACGAGCTACGGCCCAATGAACCATTAATAGGCAGATAGCTACTCAAGCATCAGTCAAGTTGACATGGTATAACAAAAACACGGGGGTCAGTGTCAGAAACAGGAGCAGGAAAAAGGAAGCAGCAGTAATTGATTGAGGTGAGTCTAGGCCGGACTTCCGTAATTCAACAGTTGCTGCGGCAAGCAAACACACATCGTTAACATTCCGTACACAATTCGGCTGAGCTACGCTAAACGAGCCGCACAAACACACGGGGTTGAGCATTATTGACTCACCTCATGAAACTTGTTCAGGCGAAAAAGAATGACTAGTACGTCACTCAAAGACTCTCAACTCATCTTTAACATGTGTGCAAGAGAAAACTGTATAGAAAGCATTTTAAACTAGAAACGTCATTTTCGGCTCGTACACACGTGAAATTAAATAGCGGTCATGCAGTTATTGGACAAAGAGTGATGGATAAACAATAAGTAGCTTCGTTGTAATCAGGAATACAAACGAGCTGGATTTCAGACAGTCGATGCTAGTCGGCTTGGGCAAGTAGTGAGAATCAAACATGAATGTGCTTAGCCACATCAATCGCAAATTTCAAGCAACTTATTTTAACACGCATAAAGCCGAGTGGCACAATCACATTGTATTTGTTTTGGTTATCGACAATATGCTATATTTGACCTTTCGGGACGCGGCAGCATGGACAGGTTTAGTGACATAAAACAACCCCTCAATGCTTGTAGATCAGTCATATTCAACCAAGTGAGACAGAATGAACTAGCTGATGTGCACTGTTGTCCAAGCACAAAATCAAGCGGGACAGTACTCAAGACTTCTTCCGGATGAACGCTTAGTAGTGCGACCTGTACACAATGAACCTCAGAAGTATGGATCTTGAACCAGGCAGCATACATAGGAACGTTGACTTCCGTATAGGGTGGTGTCATCCGCCTTGAGTGGAATGTGTCAAAGGCGGTTGCAACATACTAAGTCCAGTTGATCGTATCGGTCGTTTGACGCGGTGTTAACTTGATCGTTGTATCCTCTCTGAATGATAATTCTAAGTAAAAATGTCCTCATTAGTGCTGCACTGGTCTCCGCAGTAGGTTGATTTCAATAAACTTATCAGAATAAGCATTAGTATTGAGAATGGCCCGTAAGTTCCGTAGTTCACCTTCTGTTGTATCCTCTTCACAGACTGACATTGCTGTCGGTTAAACATAGTACAGGGCCAAGTTTGAAGATGGTTGCTGTGTAGTAATGGAATTACAAATATTGACCATTTCAAGTTTTTCTCCTGGATGCGCCTAGTTGTAACTACCAAACAGACTTTCAAATCACAGCTACGGTCATACACACTAACTGATGGTGGATTTACATTTTTTTCGTAAAGGCCATCTCGTTACGCGCATTAGTAACTGCCGACAATTTATGCGTCGTCTGTCCAATTTGTCATGCAGGAAATATGTCCGGCTAATAAGAAATAAACGAGTTCTTGAATAATTCCATCCAGATTGTTGGCTTCAATGTACAAGTCGTTCGCTACTGGACTTAATGGTGAGCTCATGGTACCATCATCAGTCCGGTTATAAAGTTAACAGTGAGGTTGAAAATCACTTCTAGCAGATGAATATTGCGGAACAAGGAAGGTGTATCTACAGAGTACGTTTTCTTCCCAGCGAAACTGGGCTCTCGGCTGAAGACCTTGAACTTCACTGTGCCTCCTAAATTGTATGTTGTATTTCCTTGTCCGGTCCCAGAATCATTACCAGTGGTAGCGTAACAGCATGACGCGGATAACCACAATGTTCACCCAAAACTAGGTGATGACATAGTATTACCCATGGATGTGAAACTGTCCACAGTCTCAAACGGATTACTTGCAATGAGTACAGTGGGTGTGAAAATGCCCAGTCTTGAAACAACACTTTGCACTTTGAAAGTGCGAAGCGTATTCCATACAAACCAGCTCGATCGCTCAACCTGTCCAGCA
>LUCH01007282.1:10802-25702 GCA_013368495.1 Paragonimus heterotremus
AGGTGGTCTGCTAGGATAGAAAGAGGCACATATTTATATGTAATCTTATGAGGCAAACATGTTTTGTTGTTCAGCCGCAAGCTTTAGACACGACTGTGTGAGAGCTCTATATTAATGGAGTCATCGATAATCTTCGAAATACAGATGAAAGGAACTTCGGTGGTAAAATTTATGGCTTTGATCAGTTCGAAGTGTATGTGGCGATGTATCATGCGATACAGGGTTGCCCTTCAAATATTGTTAGGACCGTATTCAAAGATATCGTCTTTAGGCAGGCAGGGTTTGAAAGTAAACATGACATTCGTCAATATCAGATATGTTTTCAGGCTTCGTTTGAACTGATGTATGTTCCTACTGCCTCTGGTTGCGTGTAGGAGTTCGTTCCAAACGTAGAAATATTTTACTAGGAAAGAATCCGAACGCAATGTTTTACTGGATTTAAAAGGGTTCAAGGTGAACACTTTGTTCCTGGTGCTGCATTGTGAGCTATATTGGAGGCGAATCGCTAAGTTGGCAGTGAATTTACTGTCATAAACTAGATTATACATGAGTGCAAGGTTCAGCTTGAAACGCCGTAGCCAAAGAGGATCCAATTCAAGCCTCTGGCAGCGTTATCTGTAGTTTAGAGGAGACGGATAACCCAATAAACCTTTCATGTATGCACGTTGGAGACTTTCCGGGAGCTGGCCCACCAGACCTGAGCAAGTGACTATATATGACTGTGCAGTGTTCAAGTTAGGGTCGTACGCACATATTATAAAGGGGTAGTCAAGCGGCAGGAAGGAAGAATGGGTGCTTAATGTATCCAATCGTTTGCCCCGTTTCAGCTACTAGGAATGAGACATGTTCTGCGAAACTGAATGAGTTTGAGTAACGTATACCTAGGTCGTGGACTGAGGTGGCAGTTGAAATACCATGACCATCAAGCTCTATCAAGTCCTCTGCTATATGACAACCGTGTGCAACCATGGTGGGTTTATTGGCTGAAAATTTCATCAGCCAAGCTTGACACCAAGACTGTAATGGCAGGAGATCCTTCCGTATATTTCCTAAACAATAATTGAGATCGCCAGGGGAAAAGTTGTAGACAAGTTTGATGTCATCAGCGAATAGGAATAGTTTGCTATGCTCGATAACTCAGTATATATCGGTTATATACATAAGATAGAGTGACGATCCCAGGACGCTTCCTTCCTTCTTCCACGAACGGGCGTTGGCCTTTTGTCTCTTATTTTCACTGTTTGTGTGCGGTCTTTAAGGTATGAAGCAAACCAGCTGAGCAACGGGTCACGTATACTGAAGGATGCCATTTTGATCAGAAGACGCTTATGGGATACACAATCAAAAGCTTTTTGGATATGTAGAAGTACAATAATAATTGCATCCCTTGAATCAGCGGATTTTGTAACATGATTGGAGAATTCTAGCTGGCACGTCATGCACGAGCATTTACTAAGGAGCCCATGCTGGGAATGGTTTGTGAGATTTCGTGATAATAAGGATTCAACGATGCGGCATTTTATTATCCTTTCCAACAACCTTGAGCAAATTGGGACGATAATGGCTGATGGCTTGCTGCGAGTCACTTTGTTTAGCGAGGATGAACTATGGAATTTTTCCGTTAGAGACGGAAGGAGCCTAATGTTAAAGAAAGTATATAACTATTAAGCAGAAGTAGAGGACTGTCTTGCACCCCGTTTGTGAGAGTACCAGGGTGAATACCGTCAGGATCAAGATGATAAGAAGAGTTGATAGCAGCAAACTGGGAGCGTGTTTTTATGCATCAACAGGAACGTGAGTTAGCAACGTATTCGGTTTCATGGGAGAGATGGAGGCAATATATTTTCCTCAATGTTGAAGGAAGCAGAAAAATATGAGTTGAAGACCTCACAGATTGTTCTGCAGTGTTATATGACGGTTGGGAATACGTAATAATAATGAGAAGTGTACCTGGCATAGACGTCAGTACGTCCAACCATAGGCCATGGCGTTGTGACTGTAGAGTGCACGTAGGCTGACTGTCGAGCATGGACGTCGGTGTTCAGTTATGGACCTGTGAGGTTTAACCTTATGTGGTTCACGTAAGTTCATAATCTCACCAACTTCCTGGTTACCATATTGCCAGACCAGTTTATGCCAGAATACGGTGAGCAATAATTATGGTAATCAGATCACACAGAATAAAGCCCACATTGTGCCCGAACATCACTTCGTGCAGTCGTATCCACTTGCTCACGGTGTCGCTAAATACCTGGTGTACTCACTTCCACATGGTGTTGATTATACAACCTCACATTTAAGTCAGCTGTCGTCAACAGTCTAATGGATTGTCTACCACACAGTTTACAGAAAAATATCTTACAACTTGTACTGTGCACGTTTGTCATTCTTCTGTCGTTAAAACCCATTAAATTAACCAAAGTCCAAACTTCACCTACCTCGTTAACGCATTTTTTAAATCGAAATATCACCATTACTCAAAGTCCCTGATAAAAGTGTTTAGCACATTGAAACGAACTTATTTTCTACGACAAAATGGGCACACTTCATACTTTCTAAAATACTCTGTCAATTACTGTTCGCAATATACTGAACCTTACATATTAACGGTCTACCCATGTGGGCATTTATTCCATGCCGATAGTCCTCATCATTTACAGTCGTTCCACTGACGGGTAGCATTCAGATCAGGCTCAGGCTGCTTATCCTCAATTGCATTTGCAGTATTTCCTTTTTCAGACAGCCTTCGTTGCTGACCTACTGACCGCCTCACGTTGTTTTTGTATAAAACCGTCGATCTATTTTCTACAGCAGCTTCGACATCCTGATACTGTGTACATAGTGTTCTAGCCGGCTGGAAATTGGAATTTGGATGTAGTAGAAGCTTCTGTCATAGATCGGGCAAATTTATTCCAGCAACCAAACGGTCACGGATTTGAGTTTGTAACCGATCTTCAAAATTACACAGAGTAACTTCAGTCTGGATTTCGAGAATAAACTGTCTGATATCCTGATTCTCTTTACATGAGCGTATGAAAGTTAGCTCGTTCGACTGCTTCAAAGTTTACGGGTCGGACATTTGAAAGCAACATTTTCCTCAAAGATTCGCAAGAAGGAAAAGTTGGTGAATCAGGAAATGACAAATCTTTCACCGAGCTCTACACATCTTTGCCAATTACAGCAAGGAGGTGAGCGACCCTTCTTTCCGCTATCTGCTCTGCCCGTGAGACACCATATTTCGAGGCGTTCTAAACAGTCCTCGATTTTTCTGGACGAATTACGAATTTGAGAAGTTCAGGTGGAGAGGAATCCATCGAAACAATTTGCGGAAGTCCATGACGCCAACTGTGATGATTGGGAATACGTTGACGGATTAGTGCAGGCAGATGAGGCTTCCCAGCTTGCCCTTCTCTCAAATGAAAGTGATGGATAATAATATCTGTCGCGCGGTGTATTCTGAACAATATGACTGAACCTTTTGAAATCTTGAATATGATTTTTGATATAATACAACACGATCACGGAATCTGTCAGAAAATTACAACTGTTTAAAACAAACGTCCTAACACAAACTTATCTTTTGGAAAATAGAAACAGTGGGTACTGCCGCACTCAGCTTGAATCGAATAATGGGAACCGATATGAGAGACACCACAGCGGCCCTCAAAAACAGAGGTGCAAAAACATTATCCATTGTCATTACAGAAACAGATGTAAGTGACTGCACCATATCCTATTTCAGGTGTGTCAAAAGATACACGCGATTTAAAACCACTCTTATTAAACTCATTTGGTCTTATTCATTGGGAAATCTGCTGTTTGCGAAGTTCTCGTAAATGTTTCACCCAGTCGTGCAACTCTGGGCTATCTTCTGTGTTGAGCGGGTCATCCCACTCCCGCCTTTTGCAGCACATTTCTTGTAATAATGCCTTTCTCGGTAGCAGCCATTGGGCGGAAAATTCAAGGGGGTCATACTAGCTACAGAAGGCATAAGGGACACATCTCCTTGTGGCTGGTTTCTCGGGAAATCTGAAGCTCACAATAGACTGGTCCGCTTTAGCGTCCCACTTAATACCCAACATATGTTCGACGCTGACCTGTGGATACTTATTGCCCTCAAACTCACAGTGAGCAAAGAACCAACGACAGAAGCAAAAGCTTCACGGCTAGTCGACGCTAATTCCGTTAAACGAGATCCTCCTCTAGGCAGCAATGATACTAAACTGTGGACAAAATTGGCTTCCGAGGATGCACCTGACAACTGGGATAGGCATTGGCTGACGAAAAATTTCATGTGGAAAGCTTGACACACGCTTTCTCCATACATATGCCTGAACGTTTGTGCTGTTTTCCTTGGAGCAAAACTTGCACAAAGGGGGATCAGGTAGCCCCAAATGGATGTATTTCTACGTGGTATATCGTGGGTTCACTTCGGAGATCACCTTGAGGCCACTAAAGCATTTTCAGAGCGTCACGGTCTACTTCGGATACAGGAAGTTGTGAAACCATCCCCTCAACAACCGCTTCAACCGTAGCAAGGTAAGTTGTAAACCTCATTAACAGATTTGAACGTCAAGAGGTGAGATTCGGTCCCTGTAACTGCTGGTCGTCCAAAAATTTAGCACGATATATTGCAGCGCAGTCAAGTACCACACAAAGTTAACCAGGCTTTTTAAGGTCAAACACACGGTGATGTGGCATATACCACCTCTTGGCAAACCGATCACCTTCAACATTCACAGCCGCATGTTTGACCTACCCTGAGACTGTCTTAGAGCAGTATATTTCAAATTAAGTTTCTCTTTAAGTAAGAGGCGATTTCGTGGAAAATTCTGGCATTTAAGAGCCAATATTTGATCTGAAGATGAGAGAACTTCCTGCGGTCTGCGTGGTAGCGGAACCTAGAAGCGACCGATTACCAGAAGAAGACAATCTTCAACAACCCTCAAAGTTAACTTATCTCTCTGGGAATGGGGTTCGGTGAGGTTTGTCGTATTATTAAACTACTGGTATAAAAAGAGTAAAAAATATTTAACAATGGAGAAATTTGTTTGAAGTGTACAGCTTACGGAGACGCATGGTTTGGTATTTCCACCAAATGGACCACAAACCATCTAGCCAAGCGAGTATTTAATCGCCTACGGCTGCTTCTGTCCGCTGCCCCTTTGATCAAGTAACCGGTGTTCTTTTGGGACATCCCGTCCAATCGGTATACTAACCCCCCTTAGTTTTGTCTCTTCGGAATTGATTAATCCCAAGTGCTGCCACTGCTCATTCACACTTCGCGAGGCGGCTACAGGCCTCAACGGCAAACCACTAATGGTGTACGCCTCGTCAGCCTCAGTGGCTTCATCCATAAACAGTAGGAATAACTCCAGATTTACCTTGGCACACTCAGAGTTAGGTGCGCCACCGAGTGTTGCGATTTTCAAGCACGACTGAACTGTAACAATTTGTGTCCCATCAACAGAACTTTTTGACGAGGGTTGTGTCTAACCGCTGTCAACGGAGGCGGGAGTTCTGACAAATTGTGCTTGAATTTCTGCACACATTGGAATCACCGCGAGTCGTACTCACTTGCTATCGGAGTTCGCCGTGATACAGACTCCACTGTTATTGCATGAGAGCAGTCGTATCGTTTGACCACTGGGCTTGTGCAACAAACGGTGTTCACGATATCCGCAACCGTCTCCATCACACAGGATTTTTATTCGGCGGTCCGAAGCCCCGTACGACACACTATAACACACGAAACGCACGCCCATTCGGCGCACACTAGCCCATCTACTAGGTTCATCTGGCCTGATCAACCCAGAACACCCTTCAAGATTGTATGCAAGTTCTCACAAGCCACAATTTACAGGACACAACTTTGAAATAGAAAAATTCTAAGCCTTTACTGGTTCCTATTCCGACACCCGCTCTGTAGTTACACTTGGATAATTCTTATTAATGGCATCACGACTAATCTCTGCGATTTGTCCGAATCTGCCTCGTGCCACCCTGGTGCATTGCTAAACAAACTCCGTGAACTCGGCTAGCGTCGTCCTGCCCCTTCGCGAGCACACTTGGCCCGCCTACTTGGGCCACTCAAATTGTAGGCTGAGGGGTAGCCCCTCCACGACTTGTTCTGATCTTCTTGGAAAGTTTAAATCAACTTCGTCGTCCATCTGTTTCAGAGCAACACTGAGTTTTCATGCGAACAGACAATCGTGCCCGTCCATCAGCGGTGTTTAAAACATGTCGAGCTTCCCCCAACAGCGTATCAATCCGACACCTGGCAGCATGAAAGGGCTGTCCACAAAGGTTCTGCAGTACCCATGGCCCTTACCCATATCATTGATGGTGGCAACATTAACCAATCCTTAATCGCCTCGCGAGATCTTCTCCGACAATATTATGAAAGATAGAGCATTCACTGGCCGTGGTCTATCACTCTACCTTCAACGTAAAAGTAATAACAATGATAATAATAGTATATTTTTCAACGAAACTGCTTCACGAACTTGCAGTAACTGATCGGATCTTCGTCCAAATAAATCAAATCGACCTTTGGCAAATCCGCGAGATTCAGCAAACGTGACGAGGATGATTTTGTCACAAAATCTTCCAGGAGATTTCACGCTCACGAAGAGCAGGACAAACCTGATTCTAGTAATCTGCCAAGCACTGCTTGACATACAGGCTTGCAGAATTTTATGGTTCAATCAACGACAGTCGGTGATGTTGCTCTGATCCTGAATCCAGTTATATGCTTTTGGACATCTCAGAATGTCTGTCCGATGCGTTTTATTCCTCAGCTCGTATTAAGACCTCGTCCAATTCCAAGTCTCTGATTGAGTACTCCCACGTCGGCCTAGCGATCGTAAAGGCTGGCTGAAAACCGACAAAACTCCTGGTACTAGCCTTACAGTTCGGAAATAAGCCTATCGGAGCTGGATGGATTTCCGAACTTTGAGTGCTATACATTTTGTCGTCTTACCAGCATCTTCTCAAAATTTCCGTAGATTCATGTGACCAATTTCAATCATCTCAAATTTCGAATGTCACCTATAGGCTCTCTCAAACTGCCACATCCAGATTCATTTCAGTTAATCGATTAATACGATCCTTCAGAGGTAGTAAGCGTAACAGGTATAACGTGATTGCACCTCGAATTGGCCTAATTTTAATTGGAAGTTTGTGAGATTGTTATAGTTTTGTAATGCAAGCAGACGTCACCCTGTACGCGATTTTTCCCATCCCTTGAAACAACCGACACGTCGAATGTTCTACATGAGTGCTTTTCAAATATGACATTTACTACTCAGGTGATCTATGAGCAACACTTTCATGCAATAGGTTTATGCTGGTGGACTCGAACGCAGTCTTTGGTTGGTTTCAAATGTTACAGTGACAAAAACGATAAACAAACTGGGATTTTAGCCAGCAACACACGGGGTCAAGAGAGACCTAACTTATCCAGACCAAGTCTACTTATCTTATTCGGCGAGAGCAGGCGCACGTTGATGTGAAAGGCAATCATTACAACAAGTGCTAAGAAGACAGTAGAACTACCATCATATCTGTGGTTAATGCGTAATAATCCACTAACGATTAAACGAACTACAGGAGTGGAACTAACGACCTCAGGAAGATGGCTTTCTTATTAGTTATCAAGTTGTAAGAAAAGGATTTTCGTCCGATATAGGTCTGGGGATAGAGCGCGTAAAGCTTCCTCTGTTTTCCTCGTTCTCCCTCAGCATCCAGAACGAAGAGGATTTTTTTGTCAGACCCACGGCAAAGAAGTTCATCCTTGGTTTAGCGATCTCACACTAGACACGCCCATCAGTAAGAATATAATGTTTAAGCCGGCATGTACGACTTGACCTACACAATTTACGTACTTCAACAACAGTCTCATAAATTCATGATGTTTGAAACGCCACTCCGTGTATACGGAGAGAATGTACGCAATCACCCCAAGATTAACTGAACTGGTTTTTAGTTGTCTAGAGATGATTTGACAGATAAGTTTGGCGACACTGAAACACCCGGGTGTTTCATCAGATCCAATTTCGTGACATACTTTGCTGAGTGCACTATGACTCACAAAGGTGCCACCAGATTCCCCATCGACAGATACGTATGTGCATTTATTGTCATATAAAACTGAACCTCACTTGTTCCATCATTGCCCAAACGGGTCAGGATCAAATTACACCGCATTAGGAACCTTAATGTTTCCAGTGTTTAGGTCATTAATGTAGAGAGGAACTTCTCTGTAAGTATCTAACACAAAATCACTGTTGATAACAAGATCCGATAAAATGGCAATGCAATCAAACTCTTACAACTCTTGCGGAATGCAGACAGATGAGGTGTATGATACGGTTTTAAATTTGATAAGCCCACCCACGAAAAAAGAGACAATGCAACGAAGAATCTCCTTAGATGCAATAAAGTTGTTTTATGTCTGAGGAGGTCACGCTACACACGATCGAAAGCACTGGCAAAATCGGAAAAGATGACGTATGAAATGAAACCATTGCTTCCAGCCTTTAAGAAGCTGCCGACGAAGATGAGAATATACACCACGCTTGATCGGTGGGTAGGGGAATTGTGCCAGTTGGAAGAGAACTGATCATTTGATGACAAGTACTTAGGGATGGCCTGTTTTAATAAGCAGTACATTAGTTGGCATAGCGTGCCGGTGAAGCTGAATTGCCGTTAGTTAGCTGGAAAGTGACGGCCAGCTGTCTTGAAAATAGGTGTAACCGTGGCCCCTATCCACGCGCTGAGAAGAATGTCAGTCGTGTTTGTCTGTTTGGGTAGTTCGTTGGGGTTTTGCCAGACTTGCATGTGCCTTTTTGTTGGTCGTGGGATGGATGTTGCTTGAACTCGTCGCACTACAACCTAACCCTGAATAAAAGGCCTGCAGCATCCTGTGCCAAAAAAATCAGTCATACAAGACGTTTGAAGAAAGCCTTGCAGAGACGGGATAGGGCGCTAACTTGGCAACGTCACATTTTATACCATCGACCTGCACCTAACAAATTGTTCAGAAACAACCAGGTGGTCAGAAAGTACATCAAATATTGTGGGGGTCGCGGACAGGGATGAAGGCTAGTTGTTGAGTAGTCAAAGTGTATACACACAGAAGAAGACTCGTTCTCTTGAGCCCAAAGGTGGTTTTTTCATGGACGAGTTTAGTGCGTTCATAGACTCCCTGAATGCATCTATTAAGAGCAATCAGAAAAGCACTTCCGTCGTTTGTGTTTACTTATTTTTGATTGTGATTGAGCCTCCACCATCATTTGTAAATTTTTTCACGAGCCTCTGTAAGTGCTGAAACATTGGCCGCAGCGAGGGTGATGCCGACAAGTACCAACACACTCAAACGTACGAACCACGGCGCGCTGTTGGTTACTGTTCCCCTGCAACTTCGTTACGCATTACCGTCTGCACGCTTGGCTGTACGACGACCTTGTGTAACGGCAATATCCCCCTTGCTTACCTGTTGCGTTATTCTTAGCCAGCATTCTCCGTTCGCCTGAACCTGCTAGCCAGTGAATCAAGTTACTTTGTAGATAACAGTGTACAATAAAGTTAGGCGGACCATTTGTTCTTTCAGCATGCTATGGTTTTGATTACGAATGGTATATATCAGTTACATTAGATGTTATTCAAGTTCGTTTACTTGGTAGGGATTTCATGACAGTGAAATCGGAACTTTTGTCTTCCACATCACCGAGCACGTCCGCAGTTCTCCCTCTCAAAAGTTTTGATCGAGAGTTGTGTTCCGCTGTGTTAAGTAGAGGGTGCAGAACAGGCATATGCCAAATATTTCTGACAGGTCTGATCTCTGCTTCTACCACGCCTGACCTGCAGCATGCTAAAGCTTGTTAACGAAATTGCATTGGGCTGAGAACCGACAAAACTCCTGATACCAGCCTCCTCTTTCGATGACACGCCTGCCGTGTCTAGATGTAATTTGAATGACGTGAAAATGCATGATTTGATTCAGCTATCGCATATCATTGGGAAGCTTTGAACGTTGCAGCTCTCTTGACGGATACGGTGGGATTCTTCAACGGCAGACCTCAATTTCCTTATCCGACAATTTGAGTTCTGTTACGACCGCTCCCTTTGAGTAACGCTGAGACGAATAACGACCTCACAATTCGGAACAATATTTTGACGAAAGATTCTACGGTACTGCTTCTGAAGGAATAAAATATGTGGGACTATCGGCTGCATGTCTTAGCCCTCACGATTGGTTTCAACTGGGAAATATGCCGTAAATCACAAATCGGCTATATAAAGTTGAATAAACATTACAAAAGGACTTGGGAAAGTTATCTCACAACTTCCTCTGATACTGCAGTGAGAACGGCTACGATTTACCTCCCTTGAATCACGTCAAAAGAAAAGCAAATAGTTCACACATTTACATCCAGCTGAGTAAAAAAATATGTGCTGATTAGTAATTATGGTGAAGTTGCAAAACTAGGAGGGCGTTATACCCAAAGCGTGCAAATAAAAAATCTATGCACCAGAAATATCTGTTAAGAATTTTGCAGTAGATGCGGCAACCACGCGCGACGCTGTGACGGGGATCGATCATCAGGTTTGCACTGTCTTCATACTCTGGTCGGATTTTACCATCAAGATATTGAACTCCATCATTTCAAGCCGGCTGCAATATTTAAATTTTTCCACCACACCAGAGGTTGCGGTGGACGCACCCGGGACATGAAGTTCTCCACAAATCTGATGTGTCTGCATATACTTTATTGTTCTAAGGTAGAAGGCATTAATTTTTTACGCATGAAGTTGCCCAACCTCGGCTGAAACACATTGTCTAGCGCATATCACTATCGATACCTATTCAACCTAACTTGATAACCAAATGTCGGCTGGCGGTAACTTAGCTCAACTAGAGTATCTTGATAACGATTGACCAAGGTAAAGGCATAGGTGGATTCCGTGGTCCCAGCAGGAGTGCGTTCAATTTCAGGATCCTAATTTACTAAGTAGAAGAAAGCAGGCACCTCCGGCCGTTGTTCTTTTGGATTCAGCAAAGGTTCGGACGCCGCGAGCAGGGATTTATCCCCTTGTTTAGGGATTGTGGTACACCACTGGACGTTGCTCCGGACGGTTACAATTCTGGAGGCATATGCTTTTATTGGCAGGCTGAGGTGAGGTTGTGAATCAGCCTCAGCTTCAATGAAGCACGGCATTTATCGGCAGTTTCTACTGTTATGCAATACCCAATCAGTTCGTCTTCGCGGCATGTCTGTCCCACACTGATCAATCTTAAGTAGCACGTTACCTTCGGTCTTAATCACTGCTTGTCCGCTGTCCAATAGAATGCCCCCATCAATAAAATCTAACCCATGCATCCTTTGAATGATATCATCTAACAATTCTTGACTTACTCCGACAAGGTTTACGTTATGTTCACTCCGGGACTTGGTATGACACCGACCTCTTAGACTCTGGTCAAAAGTGTTGCCGCTCGCAGTAGGCCCATCGCTACTGCTTAACCCCTGTTCTAGTGTCCACAGCCGAAGCGATTGGAATTCGATTAAGAAATCCACCTTTGTGAGCACAAAAGCGCTTTGTTCAAGCGTTGAAGTTGCCATGGCCAACCACACACACCATGACCGATCAAACCGTCATGGTTCCAGTGGCGTCATAATGATGACGTAATCGTACCAAAACGTTGTTTCTGTGTTTGTCGATGACGTGTCTGACCTCACTCAAACTAGCTACTTGTTTTTGTCCAATATTCTTCAAAGGTGTCACATCCTACAGGAGTTTTCAGGCTATTGTTAGTTAAACTGTTGAATTGGAGGTCTCACAAGTGGGTCCATCTATCGTTCTCAGACTGTTGAGCAATGTCAGCCTGCGTCGGCGGGAGTCCTTCCCCCCGTATAAACTGAATTAACTGCAATAGGATGCTGCAAAACTAAGGATTGCAACTCAGTTGATACTTGGTTGCGTGGTGTCGCACAAATTCTATGCAGAGTGTGGAACATCATCCGACAAAGCCGTCCGTACAAACTGATCGCCTATGCTACAGACTCCTCGAGCAACTTAATGTCGGACCCGTTTTCCTATAAGACGTAGGTTTTCACTGACGCTTCCGGACCAACCAACCTTAGCGGAACGAACCGTGGCATACGTAGTTTGGATTGGACTCAGACCGCAAAAGGATGATTACTTCCCCATCCAGACATAATTCCGGCCTGTTCTCGTGAACCAGTGTATGAGGGCGTCGACCACATCCGGGTTTCGCAAACGGTAACTGTACTCTACATGACCCTGACACATGGTTCACTGTCACCCAGACAAAACAGCGCCCGTTGATCGTCACCGTCACTTGGCGTTGTTCCAAGGATTGACCGATGAAACAAACACAGCTAGATTTAGCGTGTTTTTCTCCACACAACGGGCACTCCGAGCTAACCAGGTACTGCTGCTCCAATGCTACATGCAAAGTGCCAAACTCTCGTCGGTCCAGAGAACGTTCAGTTAGTCGTCCTGTTTTCTTAACGAACAGCCAACTTGCTATGTTGACTAGTGCTGACCGTCACTCTTCGCTACAAAATTCAACAGGTAGCTGAAGGTAGGCTTTCGGCCAACCTACGTTATGCTCTCAACAACTTCTATCCACCTCTCCCATGAGTCAGGAGACAAATTCTCGGCTGCCCTAATAAGGTTGGTTGAGCGGTTCAATTAAGCACTGTAATCTATCTGCGTCAACATCGCCTGGAAGCCTCTCAACTGAGCGACTAGTCCAAGCAAACCATCGAATACACCGGCGGCCAGTTTTGGGCCAATGGAAACCTTCCTTCTCATCGTTTGCGTGATATCGTGCCAAGGACCAAATTGTTGGTGGAAAATTCTCACAGCCTCTGTAAATCTAACCCTCGTTGTTAGGGGGCGCAGTGCTAAGGTGCCCCTTTCACCCCACAATGACAGTAAAGCAACAATTAAGAAGGCTCCGACCCCTCGTGGACCAATTTACCCGTCACACTGCCTTCGAGGTCTCCGACAAAATTGAAGTAATTGTGTAGGGATTCGTGGAAACTGCTCAACTAAACTTTCAGAAGACTTCCTGCAAGAAATAACGGTCTGAGGGCCTTGTCTACTGACTCAACAAGGTCTACAACGAACGAGGGCACTCTTGAGGCCAGCTGTTGAAGAGAGGCTGATGCTATCACCTAGCGCAGCATTAAATCTGGTCCTGGTTTTCGGAACGGGTTTGGATCCCACGGGCCTACGACGTCTCTTGTGATGTTCCAATGGTTTACACCTCAACTCCAGCTCTTTCGCGTTGAAAGCGAGTTTTTGTCTGAAAGAGATCGTGAGACGCGTCACCTAGGACATTATTCAAAACATGGTTAGGCCGAAAAGGCAGCACATTAGGGAAGTTGGACACTCTCCATCTTCTCCGGTGGGGTCACCACCGTCCCTATCGCTACCCCGGGGCCGGGTCTCCGTTTGGTCCCGGAAGCTCTGCACGAACAGTAATTTTACTCAACACACTGTCCAAGTAGGGCCTTGTCGTTAAACAGCTTTATTAAAAGCACTGAAAGCATTTGAAGTACACGAGTAATCAGTAAACAATGAGGAATGGAGGTTATTAGAAACGTGAACATCACCCTAGATAGGAAAGTCCAATCGGTTCTCGTCCCAAAAGGGAAATGGTTCATGGGACATCAAAACGCCATCTATTGGCAGAAAAGCGCCCGATCATCCGGTGGTAAAGCGTTAATTCAGACTAATATAACCAGCTTTGATAGCGCCATAATCATCAGGATCCGTGACAATTTGCACAATATCAAACTTCGACTTTCTCGAAGAATGCCGAGATGCCATTACGGGGCGGTTTCGTTATCCGACCTCGTTGAAAAGCAAGGTTCTCGGACCGGATATTGAAAGCTGCCAGTACCGTTGAATCGTTCGCTAACGGTTAGGGCTCACACCTAGTTATGGGTAATCTGGCCGTCAAATGAATGTAGTTCTCAATATCCAGCGGCAGAGATGATAGTTTAAAGTGGAAATAGTTAATTAGAAGGCGCTCGTGGGAACTTGTGGTGGACAAGTGGGTATGCGCTAGACCCTCGTCCACTAACAATTTAATACGTCTTTCCTGAAGGGCAATCGTAACGTAGTCCCAACAGGCATCGAACTGGAGAACGGAGTGAGGTCTGGATACAGACCGTACATATCCAGCGATATTTGGAAATATGATAAGTAATTAAGTCTAGCCCAGTCTGGTATCAACAACAGCAACCAAGAGTAAAAAGAAGAGAAGCGTGGATGGGCCATAGCCCACTTGGTGGCGCTCAAAAGCGCGCCGAGCAAAAGGCGCGGAAAACCTTCGAGCGCGTTAAACGACGCTCAAAAAAAGGCTCGGGTTAAACGACCTTGAAGAATGAAGTAATAGATAGGTCGTTAAAAAAGGGCAAGCATTCGTTGCGTACAATTGGTTGCATTACTGAAGAAACTGGCACTGAGTTGGTATCAGGCCTCCTGTTGCAGGAGTACGCAGAATCATGTGTACAGAACAAATAAGCAGGAAAACACAGTTGCAGCCGGGATCCTTAGAGAAGCCACACGATCGCCGGTCACTTTTTTTTGCCGCGCGCGATTCAAATTTGAAGATAAGTTGCTCTTTCAGTTTTGCTATCATTTGCCTGTAAGTGTCTCGCATTTGGTTATTAAAACTTGTGAGCAGCTTAAAAGCGAAGTGCCGTTAGTTGCAAGTTGATTTCCACTTACTGGTCATAAATTAATTTATCTAATCCCGATAATTATGCCCCGGGTCTCTTACCCTTGCTTCAACAAGCAATGTGGCAAAAAGGTAGTGGCCGGAATACAGTGCGACATATGCGATAGATGGTGTC
>LUCH01007283.1:0-12708 GCA_013368495.1 Paragonimus heterotremus
TTTGTTTGAGGGTACCTTTTCTAACCTCCTTCTTCCTGAAGATAGCAGTGCCGCAACTATGAAAATAGTTCTGCTGTATGCCCACAGGATCGTGCCTCACTACCTAAGCACTCCTATGCGGTCAGTAGTGCGACATACAATCCTATGAGTGTCCACGAAATATAAGGGCACTGTTTGCTCCGTTGAGTAAAGTGGATAGGTATTGTCTACCAAGCTAGCATCTTCGTAACCGTCTAAACAGTTCGTTACGAACGCTGTTCGAGAAGGCAGCTTACCATATACGTTAATGTGTCTGCACTTCTATCTGGTCTCGTTTTAGTTACCTTTTATTTGGCTTCTAAGATATGCACTCCACCATAGCAGTGAACGGCGACTAGAACTATCTACTGAGCAAGCTCATAACTTGTGAATGAATCTCAAGTCCACTCCTTTTGTTGGTCTGTCAACTGAATAATAAGGTTTGCTGTCTGTGAAGTTGTGATTTGTCGGCTTTCCGTGAATGGCAGTGTTTCTGCGTAAATGGGATCTCCATTGACCTCGTAGATTGTTGGCTTCGCTTTTGTTGAAACTGCGTTGGATAAGTTTCTGATTGTTCCCGGTTACAGTAGCTCGTTCTATCACCCATCATGGCTCTTATCACTTTTTCGTCCGCCTTTTGAATTCCACATGTGGTTTTACGAAAGCTTCAAGATGAAACATTTCATCCAGCATTATGAAGTATCGCATAGATATCGTACGACGGACAATTAGACAAACAGTGTTGTCACATTTGCAGTACCCACCAGTTTTGCTCTCAGTTTGACTCCGTGTTGTCTGATTTGGAATTCGCTGGCACTGTGGTTCGGTTGACTTATGGCTGGGCGACTAAGTGATATTCATCTGAAATGCAAGGCAAGCTTTGAACTTACAAGTTCAGACGGGTTCTCCAAATTGACCTGAACTCTTTAAAATGACTACGCCTGCGATTGCTGTCTGCTGTGTGGCGAATATGTTACAACCCCCTGATGAAGGACAAGAACAAATCGCAAAGACCACGAGCAGTATCTCTATCACGAACGAACGCAACAACATCGCAGAAGCGGTACGAAAATCAGAGCTCAAGTATCGGATTTCAACTCTCGCAACTTAGAACCCTCAACAAGTAAGGTAGAAGACGGTCATTATACGAGCTTTATTTACTGCTCAGCCCGAAGGCAAAATAGTGATTTACAGCAACTGTATTTATGGGTTTTGCGTGGCCTTGGGTCCAGGCCACCGGATAGACCGATCAGAGACGAACGCAAGTTCTCGAATGTTCGAGAATTATGGCGAGCGTTCACATTCCTAGAAAATGAAGAATCGTTTTTCCTTGGCAAATAATGCGAATTTTAGAAAAAGGGCACCTTTTCCTAACAAATTATGAATTCGGGATTGATCTACCAAATGCTGCGGCGAAGCTTTAGGTCCTTCATGACTGAATTCATTAAAAGTAGACAGTTGTCAATGTAGTTGAGCCAACCGTTCGCCTATCAGCTGAATTCTCTGTACTCGACGTTCAGGATCTCTTGCTCAAAATCAACCCTTATAATGCAATGGGACCAGACGGGATCCATCCTCGGATCCTGAAAGAAGCGGCCCTTGGTTTGGCAGTGCCCCTCCATAGTCTGTTCAAACAGACACTTCGGCTCAGCACTCTTCCGGAAGCATGGAAAGAAGCCATTGTCACACCTATATATAAGGCCGGGGATCGTCACTCCCCTGCTAGTTATCGGCCGATCAGTCTCACCAGCATCCCATGCAAGGTAATGGAGCGCCTGTTAAAACGCGCCATCCTTAAACACTTCTCGAATAACCTTTTCTCTTCTTCCCAGCATGGCTTTCTTCCAGACCGGTCATGCACAACCAATATGCTTATCTTCATGGACAGTCTGACAGACGCCAAAGACAATGGCCATATCTCGGATGCATCTTTTTCGATTTTGCTAAGGCATTCGATCGTGTCCCACACGGTCCACTTGTACATAAGCTAGAAGCCTACGGGATCCAAGGAGAAGTTCTCCGATGGATTAAATCTTTTCTTGACAACACAACTTTTAGGGTAAAAACCGGATCGGACGTTTCTTCTCCTCCGATCTCCACTGGAGTTCCTCAAGGATCTGTGCTCGGTCCGCTGTTGTTCCTAATATACATTAATGACCTTCCCGACCTTGTTTCTAGCAATATCCTCCTTTATGCGGATGATTTAAAAATCTGGAACGCCTTTGATCCCAGCGCATTGCAGATTGATCTCGACCGTATTAAGGGCTGGTCAGAAGACTGGAGTCTCCCTCTAAACGACAATAAGTGTGCGCATATGTCGCTTGGAGGAGACTCGGGGAACCTATTCGTGATACATAGTGCACAAAGTATAACGGATATCACAAAGGTGAACCTTAAAAAAGACCTAGGGATTTGGCTATCAACTAGTTTATCCTTCTCTTATCACCACCAGATGGCTGCCAGAAAGGGATTTGGGACCCTCGGAATGATAAAAAGAGCCTTTCCTCGAATAGATAGGCATGCTTTTCAGTCGCTCTACGGGGTCTATGTTAGACCATTGCTTGAGTACGCAAATCAAGTCGTGTACACCGGCCTGAAGAAGGACATACTCGCCATCGAACGTGTCCAGCGAGTAGCCACCAAAATGGTCGTTGGCTTGCGGCATTTATCTTACGAGTCTCGTCTTGAAATTCTTGATCTTTATCCACTTGAATTTCGGAGACTCCGAGGCGACTTAATCCTTACGTACTTTTTCTTCCGCACAGGACTGGTGCACCAGTTCTTTACCACAGTGAATGATAACAGTCGAAGGGGTCACGATAAGAAGTTATATAAGCTTCGACCCCGGACCTTCGTTAGGCAACAATTCTTCTCTTACAGGGTTATCAACCACTGGAACGACCTCCCACTGGAGGTTGTTAGCTGCTCTTCTAGGGACCGCTTCAAAGTGTTATTAGATTATCACTTATTTAAGACTTTGTAGGATTAGTATTTTATTCTGCTTTGCTAGATTAGTATTTTACTCTGTTCTCGGTATTCTCTGTAAACCCCTAGAGCGGTGCTACACCCTGTTTTCAATGACTGCCTTTCAGGTCAACAGAAAACCGCTGACATCGAAACGGACAAACTGACTGGATCCGGGTCACTTGGGCCTCCAACCTCGATCCCGTGAACAAATCGCTGAAATCGCTGAAATCGCCATTGGCAGTTTAGCGTCATAGCATTGGTTGCTTGAATCGTTCCAATCAGCACTCAGTCTACCTATATGAGCATTTGAGATCCCAGCTGGTGTTACTTTCTATGTGATGTATATCATGCAGATGGTTGGCAAGCTGGTTGGGGTGTATCTAAACCAGTTAGTGGGCACAGGTCGTTACATGGTTCAAGCAATATCTGTCCCGGGCGTCTCGTAACGCTGTTGTTGGGCTTTATAGTCCACCGGTGCAAACGTGCGTATTGACTACCATCCAGCCAAGCGAGACTTTTCTTGCGTGTACAATCATAATCGTAACACCTGCTAGTTTAGTGGCTTGGAATGCAGAGTCTCGAGATAAGTGCAGAGTAGGTATGCAATGTGCATGTGGACATGTAATGTGAATGTGGATCGACGATGTAATACTCTTCTAGTGAACAACAAATGTTTCAACAAGGCGAAAAGTGTTGACGTTATGTGTATTCTGCTTACGTGATAGCGCTGCCCGTTGTTTGGACATTAAAGTTGACTAATCACCATGATCATCGTAGCAGCCGTGAGTCTGACCAAACGGTACTGTGACTGGGGCTACCGCTCACCTCAGCAGTGACCTGAAATATCTCAAAGGAAAACGTTACTGAGAAACTTGAAAATTAATAAAAGAAGAGTGAACGGAAGAACTACAAATGGTATGGATGTAGGTACGCCATCGACTGCGTCACGCAGTCACCTCGGATTGTGTCTCTAACCAGCGGTTTGAGTGATCACAAAAACCCCATCCAGGCAGGCGACACCTACTCATTTTGTTCAGCGGAACAGTCAGGTTCTTCATATTTCGTAACCATATAGTTTCACCCAACTGGTGATCTCATTATATAATGCCCGGTACTGTAAACGCTCAGCTGGCATGGGGAGTACGTGACCCAACCGTCGCAGGCTGTGCAGCGCAGTTAGCTGACCAATTGGTCACGAATCCCGAGCATTGTGGAATACGCGCTGGCGAACAGCCACATTGCTCACGCGATCAGTCCATTCGATGTGGGCTAATTGGCAGTGAAACTGATGGTCGAACACATCAATCTTGTTGATATCTTCCCTGTAAACAGGCCACGTTTCCGAACAATCGAGCAAAACAGAACGTACGTAAGCATTATATACCCTTCTTTGTAGAGACAACCGAACGTCTTTTCGACGCCACATGTGACGCAGTTTGGCAATGGAAACCCATGCCTTTGCTATCCTCATTGGTATCTCATCAGTAATAGTACGGGCTGGAAAAATAGTGCTACCCGAGTGCGCGAAAGTACCACAGTCTCAAGTGGATTGCCTGCAATAGGGAAAGTAGAAGTGGAAATGCCCCAGTCTTGAAGCAACACTGCGCATTGGAAAGTACGAAACGCATTCCATACCTACCAGTCCGGTTATTCACCTTGTTCAGCGTGATCTGCATGTTTTCGGCTGTGGGGCTTAGTAAGACGATGTCGTCCACATACTCCAGATCGGTCAACCTAACGTCAGTATGAAGCTTAACACCAACTTAACTGGACCTCTCAAGGGCACCTTCCAGAATGTCGTCCATGACAAAATTGAACGGGAAAGGAGAAATGGGACACTCTTGACGAACACCACTAGAAGTGATGAACACTCGAGACAGTTGCCCATAAACTCTCACCCTGCTTGCAGGGTGACCATACAGTGGTATCAACAGATCCATATATTTCCCGGGTTCTCCGTTACGAAGGATTTATTAAGAAATCATAGAATATGGAATTTTCGATTCAACCTCAGTTAAAGAACATGATCTGTCCACGAAAAACCGTAAGTCGCTTATAAAATTGAAGTACCTTGTAATATCAAAAGTTGGTTGCTATGAGATCGGTTTACCTTGACATACAGACTCACTACTTTTGCCTGATAATCGATCTGCTGTGCTTCAGCATTTTCAAATGCCTTGCATTCGACTTCAAACAGATCCGGAATTGTTGAAGTATTCTACTATCGTTCGGGATTATATTGAAGAGGATTATGCTGAGGTTGCTCTGGCTACCGATAATGTTCTACATAGCTGGTATCTACCGCACCATCCAGTTTTTCACACGGCAAAGCCCCATATACTACGCATCGTTTACGACTGCGCCGCGCGATATGCATCACATTCTCTGAACAGTCAACTGCTTTCTGGCCCCGACCTGACGAATTCCTTCATCGGTGTCCTGCTCAGGTTTAGGATGAAAAAGGTAACAATGATAGCTGACACTGGGGCCATGTTCCATCAGGTGCGAATCCCAAAAAAGGATCGTAACTACTTGAAATTTTTGTGCTGGTCGGAAGGCAACTTAAAGGAATACACCTACGACTTCCACATGTGTGTTCACCTTTTCGGTGCCTTATCTTTCTGAAGCTGCACCAACTATGTATTAAGACAAACCACAGCAGACAACCGCGATTATTTCGAGTTGGACGTTGTTCAACAAGCAGAGTGATATTTCTGTGTTGACGACTTTATTCAGCGTATTTGATGTGGCGAAAGCGCACAGATTCGCCAAACAGCTAAAAGACATATTGAGTAGAGGAGGATTGAAACTGAAAAAGTGGATGAATAATGGCCGACAGCTTTTGCCACCGCTGAAAAGTAAGCGATTGTGGAACCGCAACAGTACGACTCGACTTTCAAGTTCCTTAAACTGAGAGAACACTCGCTTTGTTGTGGGATGTCGGAACGGACGCCTATAAACTTCAGGCCAACTCAGTGCATAAAATACTCTGTAAGAAGCTTGTTGTCGTTTGTTTTTCTACTTTCTATCCATTCGGCTATATAACCCCTAAAACACTAACCGGCTTCCATCTCCCACAACGCTTGTGCAAACTTTAGTTGAGGGGGGATGACATCGTAGATGGCGAAGTAGTACAATTGTGGAACCATTGGTTGGGTACATTATTATATATTGAACGAATATCAATACCGGGACGCATCGGACCCGATGAAGTTGACGTACAGACAGGCATTCATTTACACGTTTTCAGTGATACATCAGAAGCCGGCTACGGAGCAGTAACCTATTTACTCATAACAAATTCCAAACATGTCAAACGTCGTTTTATTATCATGGCTAAAGCTCGTGTTGCTTCCCTCCGTATAGCCAGTGAGTCACGACTGGAGTTAGCCGCGGCAGTCCTGACAGTGAAATTATCGAACCAAGTACAGTGCGGATTAAGCCCGTCGATTTCGTCCACTGCATTTTGGACCGATCCTATGGTTGTGTTTCACAGTATTCGCAACGTTACGAAAAGATTCCCGACGTTTTTTTGCAAACAGACCGATGACCATTCACGCCACATCTCTTTCAGAACAGTGGCGTTACATAGATACAAAGGTATCGTGTCGCTGGACATTTTCGCAGACGAATATCAGAAGATGACTCAGTGGTTAAATGGTCTTATGTTCCTCTACGATAATATAGCCAGTTGGCTTAGCGTTTCGAAGACGGTTGGTTTTCCGACTGAATTCCCCGTCATTGACTGTAGTACCACTATATCCAACTGTCCTCACGAATCGAACACCCTCACTTCTAAGTTTAAGAAGAATATCCTTGGATCAAGCTGCAGCCCCTCTGCATGGTTTCTAAGGTACAAGCGGTACCTACAGACTAAAAATAACATACGGGAGATAGGTCGTCTTTCTATCAACGAACTTCAGAATGCCCTATGGAAATTATCCAACTTATACAACTTAGTTTCCAAAGGAGTATTCACTGTGTAAAGTGGGCCTCACCGTCCCGGTCACATACAACAAAACTCATGAAAAAAAGCTTACTGCGCATTTCCAATCCTCCACGGAAACTAAACCCATTCATATTGAACGGTTTACTGAGTGCCGACAGGAAACTACAGAATGTCAACCTGCCTTTCATGACTAAGCATCCTGCAATAATATCAGCGAAACATTATGACCACTTCAACCGCGCAACATTTTCACGAGAATGGTGATCATCCAGGTATGAACCAAGTTATTTCTCTCTTATGCGAAAAGTTTTGAATTTTGTTTACGAACACGACCATAAAGAGCGTTTTGAGGAACTGTTACCAGTGCCAGAGATGGTTTGCACCACCTTGTCAACAAGTCATGACACCACTCCCCATGGATGGGATCAAGACGAATGTGGATCCCTTTACAATAACCGGGGTCGACCAGTTTGATCCTCTATTTGTCAAACGAAGTCGCGCGACAGAAAAGCAATATGGCTGTATTTGCACGTGCTTCAGTATCAGCGCAGTACACATTGAATTTGTACATTCACAGGACACTAATTCATTTTTGTATGTCTTTAGTCAGTTTGTTGCCAAAAGGTGCTGTTTACAACGACTATATAGCGACAATGGTACAAATTTTACAGGATCAGAAAAGACTCTGAGCATGGATTGAGGACAGAGTCACTAGAGCTCTTCTCACTCGTGGTTGCGACTGCATCTTCAATCCGCCGGGAGTGCATGGGAAAGAATTATTCCATCAATGGAAAGTATTCTGTTTTAACGCCACAAGAAGAAATCGTTTCCGATGAAGTGCTTCATATAACGTTGGTGGAAATTGAGAGGATTCTTAATGATAGACCTTTACTCTGACAGAGGGATGATCTTGGTGATCAATACGTTCTCGCTCCGAGCAAGTTACTCTTGCTTTAAGGCAGTTCACCTATCTCGAGTCCGGACGCCATGGGCGAGAGTCGTTTTAACTTGACTAGCAACTTACCTTACGTATGTGTCCTGCTGAAGATGGATACAGTCTTATCTGCTCGCAGTTTAGAAGGTCTAGTGTTGGTTAGCGGTAAAGCTTAACCTATCGAAAGATGACCCTTCATTACTGGCTGACATAGGTATATTCAGATGCCGTGGGCCGAAAGCACTTGTCGTATAAGTCAAGCAAGGCGAAGATGGTCATCATCATCACCATAGACAGCAATACATCAGTGGTTCACACTGATGCTTAACTGCCACACAACCACGAAGAAGAAAAAAAACCTATATAGGAAGAGAGAAGAAGAACGAATGGGAGAGGACCTAACCATTAAAATAGCTACGTCTATATTCAAACATACAACACCAAGGCGCCTATACCTCGCAAACAAACAACCAAGTCGTAGGTGAAAGTAAGGTGTTATCAGCAAGACAGCTTCCTTACGGCTTTTACTGCCCCGCGTCATTAAATGCGTTCATTTCACAGACAACTCGGCCAAACAACGACAACGTTCATGCTACTGAAATCGATTAATCACCATCTCACCTAACGTTTCAAGCCACTGACTCTGCGAGTCGCGAGGGCCTCAGCCTGGGAGACGAACCCGATCTACAGTGATCAACCTCTTCGTCAACCATTTCATTTCTCTATGCCACGTCATCATCTGTCCACTCCGCACATTACGTCAGTCGGCCGCAGCATCGGCAAACAGTGCTCGGTGTGGCAAACGATTAGTTGGCATCCTTACTACATGACCTAACCATCTGAGTCTGTGAAAATGTAACGAGTGAACAAAAGAACTCGTTTGATAATCACCATCAAATACCCGCTTCCTTACCTCCTCGTCGCTCATTCGCTGGTGCCACCCGATACGAGCGATTGAACGCAGACACCGGTGGTCAAATACCTGAAGACGGTTCACGCCTACTAACTCCCACCTGTCAAGTTTCGCTGCCGTAGAGTAGCACAACCCTCACTGTCTCCTTATACACGCGACCATTACGACTCAGGGAGATAACTCTCTGTCACCAAAGGTGGGCCACAATGGCGACCACCACCCTAGCCTTGGAGATATACGCCTCTTTCATTCCCTACACCTTCGCCGCCATCGCTGATGCAGCTTCCTAGGTATACAAATCAGTCAACAACTTTCATGACTGGTTTTTCAGACCCTCACCTGTTGACCTGCATGGTCTGAATAACGCTATCCGTGTGATGGCCACACTGTCCAGTTTAGCCCAATATGTCATCGAGATGCACAAGCCGTCACACCGCGTCAAGGTCCAGTCTCGTTGTGACAAGATAATCTGTTGAAATGCGGTGTTGTACGACCAGTTATCGGAACCACTCGAAGAGACGTTTGGCACTTTTGCAAGCTTGAAGGAGGCGTGGTTTCATTTGAACATGTTAGTGAAGAGTGAACCGTAATTGCCGCCTTAAACCATCTATAATCTTTGGGGGGATTGTCACTTTCGTTGACGTATATATATTTTCTTCCATTCGTTTGACCAAAGTTTTGTTACTGATTGCAGCATATTTGATCCACTGAGTTGATTACAGTATTATACTACCACCTGGCACTACGTGTCTGTGGAATATTTCCCCCGGATTACCTGTCTTGAATGTTCCTTTATTTCCGTGAGTGATTACATTTGCTCGATAATATTTATTACGGAATCATCACGAATTGACCAAGACAGTTTTTTTAAGTTTGTTAGACCTCGGATGCATAAATTCCGGCAGAACGTTTGTCGTATTAATTTGCAAGCCAAACAAGCACCTGTATATTTTGTCATATCCCATTTTCTTTCCAACCACTCGTCCGTTTTCATTTTATCTTGTACAACGGACGATGTTTTTTGCTGTGACGTCAACGTTTCTGCCTTTACAATAGTACTGCTTGGTCGCTTTCTGTGGTAGAGTTAGACGAGATGTGAACTGTTTATCAGCGTTATGAAACATAGTAAATCGGACGCAGAACGGGGTGAATCAAAACTGTTTGATTTGGTGTTATCCAGAAAACAGAAAGCTTTTTATGGAATCTTACTGGCCTTTGTCTCCACGTGATACACTCTGTGAGTATTACAGCTACTGCCTCAAACCTCATCAGTTATTCTTTAAAATGTGAACCCGATTATGTGTTCGCTGTTTTGTACATGAACCAGCCAACTTAGCCCCATGTTTTTGTTCTAAATTGCACGGTTTCTCTTTTACAGTTCTGAAAAGCATACACAAGCAGATTTACATATCATTGAAGATGTTCGTCAAATTGTTTTTTCGTCAGACAAGGTTGTGGATAAACAACCTTAAATACGGGATGAGACTGGTCCATGTCGCTTTCCAATTTGCCGATCAAAACACTTGCGTATACCCGGCACTTGTTCGTCGCGCGAGATTTTCACTACTTCCGAAGACCCCACTGCTAGGATTGGTAGCAATCTGTGCTACGCAGGGTATTGTCTTCTTCTTAAAATGGTTTGAATAGGAACTGAGTTCAGATGATATATTTTCCGCCATTGCCGCAAAGAAATACCGATATGTCGAAAAGTACGTTCTTTTTTGCAATAATGAAGAAGGGTTATAAAAAAAGACTCGGATTTGTGTGGGACACGCCATAATCTCGGTTGGACACCACTGATGGCTGCCGTTGTTATGCGTGACTATGAGTAAGCATTTCCAGCCATTTTTATCTCTTGTAGGATGACGAAGCTGCTGCTGAATGCAGGCGCTAACCCCAACGATGTTGATCACTTTCCAGGTTCCTTAAAGCTAGCGCGTGAAAGAAATGTATATTACGGAGATGGTTTGTTGATTTATTTCTCTTAGAGTTTGTCATTTTCAGTTGAATGGAGGCGACTTACACAGTTTAGTGACTTTCTCAACCCTGCGGCTGATTTTCGAGGTTGCACTGCTCTCCACTATGCTGTACTCGTAAATGACTTGAAGTTGGTGGAACTGCTCATAGAGAAAGGTAACATCTCATCGTTTTTGCCCATTTTCTAACCTACACATAACTTGCACAAGGCATTTAATTATTCCACACTTTCCGTTACCGTTTCAATGCGTTATCTTCTAGCGGCGTCGTAACTGTCAGAATAGGTAGTAACGGATGCCTAGACGTAGCGTGTTCGACTTGTTCTTTCTCATCACTGTAAAAAGTAATGCATAAATGGTTCGCCTCGATACTTAACCACGAAGCAGCCACGGAGAGAAGTGGATAGAGCCTAATTACGAAAACAATACCCACGCTTCAACTCAGATGTTTAGCATCACGCGAACATTCGAGGTGTAAGTGAAGTTAGAGCGTCACCAGCAAGACGGTCTTATTACCACTTACTTTCCGGGGCCATCAGTAGCACTTACTTCACAAACACCTCAGCCAAGCAAGGGCGGCAGTCACACGATTAATCCCGATTAGTCGCCGTCTCTCCTAACATCTCCAACCACCATGAATCATACAGGCCCCAGCTCGGGAGGTTAACCCGACATACGACGACTAACTCTTTAGCAGATGATGTCATTTTTCGCCCTTTGATGTCGTTTGTCTCTCCACGCCCCTCTCGACAGCCGACTACTACATAGGTTAAATGTGCTCAGTGTAGCAGCCCACTAGTTGGCACCCCTGTCGTATGATCTAGTCGTCTAAGTCTGTGTACTCAATGGTTGAGCGAATGAACTTGCTTGACACTCCTAGTCAAGTATCCGCTCCGTTAGACTATCGCTACTTTGCCGTTGTTGTCACCGAATGCCATCGATTGATCGAACTCATGGATGGTCATATTTGGAGACATTTCACGCCTTCTGCTCTGTGGCTTAATTCCAAAGCCACGACGTTACGCAGCTCTCACAGTCGCATTATATGTACAATACTTTGATCTCTGGGAGATGTCTGTCTGCCATCATAGGTGCCTCAAACTGGCGAGTACCTCACTATACTTGGAAGCACGAACTTATGATTGTTTTTTTCCTTTTTACATCTGTCACTGCTTGTGCAACTTTTGAACTAAAAAAGCCAGCTGGAAATCCCCATAACTTTGTTGCCTAGCCTTAAGTCAACGCAATCCTAACAGATTTGGAAAAGCGTTTTTCGTTCTGATGCTGTAAAACGCATTCTGAAGTATCAGGCAATTCTCGAGGTTGTGTTGCTTCTAAATTTTTAAACGACATTTCGTATTCAATATCGCCAAGCCTAATCAGTCTACCCTGAGGTTAGAGATCCACATCGAAATTTATTTACTGCCGTAGCAACGAGGCTGGAACTTGACGCACATCTCGATAGCCTATTGGGCTAAACTGGACGATGTAGTGACCACACCGACATAGTCATTCATGTCATACAGGCCAGTTAGTGGTGGTTTAGCAAACCGAAGCTTTCTGGTCTTCCCGCTTGGTGTTGAAAGAAGGTTGACATCTTTTTCCGCAAAAAGTACCAGTTCTGGTACACTACCACCCACCCGCTGCCCTTCAGTAACAGGCATTAGAACCAAAGAATTTTGTTAAGAACCATAATAGTTCTCCTGTCTAGGGCTGACAGTCCCGGCAGTATCTCAGCTTACACACAACTGTGAATACTCACAACACTATTACTTCCATACTGCGTCGGCCGTCTCGCAGTATAAACCGGGTCATCCTATCTGCTGCATACAACAGGGTGGATAGACGAAAACATGCTACTGCTGACCCCTCCCCTACTATTCTATCAAACTTACCTCTCGGGCCCCCTCTCGACCCCTATTTCTGGTAATTACTCCTCAGGTCTCACAAC
>LUCH01007283.1:15154-27324 GCA_013368495.1 Paragonimus heterotremus
TTTTTTTTCTTCTTCGTGGTTGTGTGGCAGTTAAGCATCAGTGTGAATCACTTATGTTTTGCTTTATCTGATGTCGATGATGACTGCCGCTGGCAGCCTTCCATTATTTCATCCAAGTCATAAGTGAGCAATATTGGTGAAAGTAGACAGCCTTGGCACACGTCGGTCTTGGTGGTGAAACCGTCAGCGGCTCACCTTAGACCCTAACATGATCTAGAGTGCTTGAATAAAATCCCGGCAATTTTTTCGTGGGCTTTTCTGTCATTCCACTTTGAGTCGGCCTTTCAAATTGGTTGTTTTCCTACTTCTGTTGCTGATTTACTCTTTCTCGGTTTTGAACTATGTACAAAGATAGCGGTACCGCATCGCATGCGAACATGAACTACTTACTCATTCTTTCTGATTAGAATATGAGTTCCAGAAATATATGAACTGGTGGTCTTTCGCGACGTTCCGACTCGTTTTGACACCAGCTACAGAGAAACGTTGCCTATCAGTGAAGTCGATTTTTATTCTTATTGTTCACTGTTAAGTTGTTTGTAATTGTACACAGTATTTTACTCATTTTTAGGCGCAGATGTGAGCGCTGTTAATGAAAGAGGTCATCGACCCATAATGTACGCAAAGGATAACGCTATCAAAGAACTTTTACAGAAAGCTGAAATGGAGGTAAGTTCGTTTTGATTGTAGACATATGTAGTGAATTATGTTTGAGTTTTTCCTGTGTTGAATGTGCCTCCGTGTTGAGCCGTACAATTGCTTCGAATTCCTTTTATGTATCCCATTTTTTATTTTCGTCTATCTATGATAAATTTTCCATGAGTATTCCTTTCAACCACCTGGGTGAACGGCGACGCGAGTTACTGTGCGATCTAGTCAGGTTCGTGGTCATCTGTTTAGGTCTGCGCTTCGTCTGTAATAATCCATCTGAAATAGTTTTGCCGTTGCATTTTAGGTGAGAGAATTTGTTCCAGTTGAGTCAGTTATGTGAATGTACCAAACGTGTAGGGTAGTACAGTTTAACGGATTAAGTCTTGGGTGCACGGAACAAGTTTTCAGTACTGCGTGTTGCACTCCGATTAAGTTTACGGGAGTTGACAGTCACTGTCACAACTGAATCGGCGGAGTGGGTGTTTTGACACAACGACTATAAGCATAGAGACCTAAATTTTCAGAGTTAGGCTAAACTATTGTGCATGCTGTTTATTGTCTGAATTCACTTGCCATCATGTGACGGTCAGAAATCTTCTCAAGTTTACTCTTGAGGAGACCGTAGAATCGAACACCCCATTCACCCTTATTACACAGTAAGGATCACACAGGTTATGCACCGTTTTGCATTGTCAAACAACGTCAACAATTTGTCTGGTCTACGTGCTTCCTCTTTCTAAATGAGTCTAGCAATACTTGAGCGAGGAGAACAAACAACTATTTACCGGCTTGCGTGGCAATCGATGAGCCGACTGTGTTTCTCATTGTTGACATAGTTATGCTTATATACACGCTTGAACCGGCAGAATGTATGTGCTGTTCATCTGTTTATTCACAGACGGCCATGAACTTGACCAGACTATGTCTTCAGGCACCGTTCACCACATCGGTGACGGGGATGTGTTGAAGGGCGATTCTAATGATGACGAAGTTCTCATTTTTGCAGGAGACGTTTACAAACTGCATTTGGCGGAACAGCCAGTATTTTTTTAAAAAAAATTTTCACCATCTTGGTGTTTGATTTTACTCAACTGCTGGCCATTTCAGTATGTACTGTCCTGTGTGCTCAGCCTGCGGACGAACCAAGTGTGCCAACCGTTGCAGACTAATTTTTTAGTTTATTTGACTGTTGCACTTTCTTTTCCCATTGGCTGGGGCCGACCAGCTATTTGTGGTTCCGTTGCAAACTAGGGAACCTCCATTATAGCCTCCGAACAGGTTGAAGGAAATTTTCGCGAACGGTCGCCCAGTGCCAATCAGGGAAGTTATGGGCGGGTGTTTTGAGCTTACTGGATCTCGTGAGCACCGTGAACGCCGGGAAATGGAAACCACGACCCATGAATAAGTGTATGAACGGTAGTCCACGCACGTATCTATTAGACCACAGGGTTACGGACACAGCATTTGCAAGATGTACAAGCCACCTTCATTACCTGTCACACCTCTCCTGTTCATAAACTGAAATGGATTAGTTGCTTGTGGTTAATCTGCGGACTAGCAAGCATCCGCCACGACCCCAGAATAATAACCTGCACTTCCGTCCATAACAAAGTTGAACATAAGGAGAACATAAGACATTCCGGGCCGTCATCACCCGAAGTGGTAGACACTCAACACAGTTCCGTCTAAACTGTTACTGTACTTTCAGAGGGAGTATACAGCGATTTTTACGGATTCACATATTTCTACGGAACTCCTCTACAGAAATGATAGGTCAAGATAGTGGCGGAATCAGAAGTGGCTCTCAAGTCTAGAAACGCCACCACCGTCGGCTGCCTATACTTGTATCTGTGCTCGGAAACATGAAAAGCATGTACAAATTCGACAATAAATCCACTACCGAGTCGGAATCCTTTCTGCTTTTCACAAATTTGGCTTTTGCTGAGCTTGGTAAGTCTGTGTAGAACTGAGGCGTTGAATAGCGCGGATGCACTAGGGAAGCGGTTGATGTTTGTGTCCGTCACATAGACTTCCGGTCCTCTTCTTGAAAATGTAATTTAGGTATGTTTAACGCCAGCTTCCAAAACCGTCCGGAACTTTGCATCAGTTCTGAGGCTACCTCCTCCAGTTTTTCAAAAGAGGAGCCGTGTTACTACTCAACAACGTAGGCTCCGGAGCTATTTCCGCTTTCGACGATGGGCACTTGTTCATAAAATCCCACTTACAGGCCGAAACCCTCACTCACTGAGTCGCACTCTTTTCGGCCCGAAGGTACAATCGTCGCGAAATCGCTGCTACACCGTCTGCGCACCTCCAGTAACTTCTGAAACCATTCAAAGACTACCGACTGGGACCATACTCCCCAGGAGGTCATTTTGTGTGTTGGTCTGTTTTGTTTACAGAGAGCTCCAGTAATTTACTCAATTCCTTGTTTGTCTTTTAAGATTGTCCCCTGTTTGCTGTACTAGTGGTGATGCCAAAGAAACTTCGGGCTTGAGCTCTTCGTTATTCAGAACCAATTCTTGAGGATGACTGATCTGTATTTACGGCATCTGTTTAGTTGATTAGGTTGCTCATAAACCCTGTTGGCTGATATTGACATCCAACTGTCAGCGCATCTGTTAGCTGAATTCTGCCGCAAAGTTTCCATCACTCATCCAATCTTCACCGTTCCATCCTCGGTCATCTGACCAGGCGAACCGTTTTATGCGCACTTGTAAACGGGCGATACATACACCCAAAAGATGGACTGTATCTGAGATTCTGATGATCTTCCTGATAAGTCGTATCATAACCCTGAATCCCAAATCACCAAACGGAGGCGCTGTTGAATCGCAAATTCTGAATAGGCACCGATACCGTTCGTCCCACATCAACACCGACTGTCAAGACCGAGGTAAGAGAGGAACAACTCAGGAAGCAGTATGTGCGAACTGGAGGTCGTTTCAGCCCCACTGACCTAAGGTTACCAAGAAAACCGAATAAAATCGAGACACATATTCAAGAAAGGCGTGGAAACGTGACTCATAAAGTCAGGGTTGACATGCTAATCCGAAAGCACCTTGAAAGTTCACTGAGGCCATCGATATTTTCAAACTTAACACACACGGGTGAATAATTATTCTGGGACATTCAGCTGGATATATTTAGAATATAGAAGTAACTCGATGATCGTACACGAACGACGATCCATCTGTTCCAATGCAAACCCCGTTTTCAGACCTACAGAAGCCACCTTCAAGGAGGAAGCGTTATAATGGTCAAATCCTAATGGCAGAACTATGGTACAATGCTTAAAAAGTAGGTTGTTGACGCACCTATTGACTAATTCCTTGCCGACTAGTTGCATCGGTAGAAGCATGTCCATACATCGATCACCATCTCGGAAAACTCATTGTTTAGTAGGTTCGTCCACCATGTAAAAACAGTGGTGTGTAAACGATGACTGAAAAAGCCGGATAATCGCCTGAACATACCAGGTTTCGCGACAGTATACTACAACAACGGCCGAATGATTCGGTCATATCTTCCTATCCCCACACATGATGCACATTGGTCGCTCCGCTTACATAATCGCTGCTTATTCAACTACCTAAACAGACAAGAGTTTTCACTAGTCGTCGTGGGTTATTGTCAAAGGTTAGCTTAGTGTTTTACAGTTTTTCGAGATAAAGCACATTCCACACAGATGAATGGATACCATCAACCTGTTAAAGCGCATAGAGCAGCTACCTGTGGGCCGGTATTGATCCGATCGATGCGATTAGCATAACCCAAACCCAGAAATGTTACCTGAGGGAAGATATGCAGCGCCGTAATATCCAACTAATCTACGGCAATGTTAGAGAAGATGAACGTTGATAGGTAGCTTCATCGAACCCCGCTGACAATCGAATGTGAATCTGCGGAAATCTCTTAACCTCGGCGTTTTCATTAGCGAGCCGTCAGGATTATGTGAGCTACCAAATTAGGTTATGGCACTTCTTAAATCTTGATTTTCGATACTTTTCCTGTGACTTTATGAAAACCGTATTCATCGAGTTCGAACCTGACTTTACTCTTTGCAAAATATGATCGGTTCACTAACCACCTGATATCTTGCTCACTTTCAACCAAGCACTCGCTATTACCTCTTGCTGATCTTAGTGAGTGTCTTCTGATCAGAACATAGTGTCAATGCTACTGCCAAATCAGTGGTCAATCTTGCGACTGTTGCCTTTTATTTTAAATGACGTTATTGATGGTATATCATTAAGAACAAAAAAGACGTTGTCTCTGCCAATCTGCGCCATCTATGGCGTCGAAATGACGTCCGATTGTCGGTGAAAGGAAGGGTCTGTAATGTTCATGTGTAATTTCTTGCTCCATGGTTCGCAAACGGCCTGTCCATGACACAGATATCAACAGACCTGTTGTGTTTAAACTCTTGTATCCACCAATTATCGTACATCTGTAGTGGGACGATTGCATGAGCAACTAGGTCGTTCTTCAGAACGTATTTCGGAACGTTTCTGGTACGTGATCAGTTGATCAAATAATCAGGTTCCACAGTGCGATGTGTTTGAGTCATGTCCGATTGTCAGTTGAATGTTTACCACACCGAGCATCACTTAGTGAGACTATCAACAGTTGGGTAAGACCACGGGATGGTTAAGCGGCGGTGACCACGAAATATGAGGACCCTGACCGTTCCGTTGAGTAGATTGGGTAGGTGTTGTGATAACTGAGATCGCTGACTACAAACGTTACCCGAGATGGTAACGTGCTGCAATCGATGGCGTAGCTGCATTCAAATCACTTCAAAGTTTTCTGTTTGGTATTGTTTTATCCATAATTGTTCTTTTTGGTAGATTTTTTCTCCCAGGTTATTTCAGGTCACTGCTGCAATGAGGGGCGGTTCAAACCACAGTATCTTCTAGACAGGCTCCTGGCCATTTCGAAGGAAGAATGTGTGAATAAATTTGGGGGTTACCTCGGCTTATGGTCATTTAGGTGAATTTCATGGTGTCACGTACACCTAGGGACGTAGTTATTTTGCTACTCAAAATCTAACAGATAATCGCTCAATTTTAAAGTAATTGCTCTTTTTTATTCATCCAACTGACGGAACTATTCTAATCACATCGATATTTTTGGAAATGCGTTCATTCCTTTGGAAACAGTCAGGAAGTGCAGAAATTGACCGTGACGAGTTTATGATTCCAACCATATGACTACATTACATCCAAACTCTTGGCACCACACACGTCAACGTTGGGTAAGACGGTCACATGCCAAGAGCAGTTTTCGACTGTTGAGTCTCCTTCTTTAGGTCAATAATGCAAAATGGATAATCGATTTTAGGTTGGGTTTAGATAGGTATTGTCGGCAAGCCTTAGTTAATTATACTCCCGCCATGCTGTGAAGTGTAGCGCTAGGCGCATTTGAAAAAAACCAAAGTCGAATATCCGAGCAAATGAATTTGAATTTACAGGAGGCCGCTCAACGACTAGTGAGGTTAAGATGCACCGTCCTCAGTTTTCTGAGTGGCCCATCTTTACAGGTACCATCTACTGGGGCCATTATCAGCCTCGCTTAGACAAGAGAAGCACAATATTTATTGACTGGCATACAGCGCAACGAACCATTCGACAGTAGAAGTCCACTCATCTTGAATTTCTACAAAATCATTCAAAGGATGTTGCAATACTACTTCTGGTTATGGTGAACGAGTCGATTGTTTTAATTCGTGGGTGAATTCAATGTTGTTCAAAGTTTATTTTCTGCAGTCCCTATGCATATAAGTGGTACTGAATTGATCTTCGGAGGTAGGTGATGTGCCGTAGTGAGGGGCCACACAACAACTCACCAGTGGTGATTTGGATGCGTTCACGGATACGGGCCTCGATGATCACGACACATGAGCTGACTAACAGAATTCCGCTTTTCATGTCAGCTGATTGGAGAGGATTTCTTTTTTATGTATCACATCATACGTGCCAATGAGAATCGTTTGCCAACAAGGCAGCAAGACGTGCTTCGGCAACTGTACTGTGGCATCTTGCTCCCTGACTACGGGCGTTGAGCTTGACTAATGTGTGATTCCGTTCTAAACCATACTAGTAACCTCCTGAGTACAGCTGCCCCGCAGTTCTGCTACGACACAACAGTATGTCGATCATCCACATAGTTGAATAATGCCCGTAGAAGAGAATGGTGTAATCTGAGCTCATCTATCATCGATTCCAGTAGCAAGCATGTGCCTGGGTGCTGTATATTTTCTCAAAATGAATAGATTGAACGTTTTCTGCTAACTGCTTCAGGATTAAACCCCTTCTAGATTGACTGATAATGTTGTCGCAGCTGTTTTTCCATCTTTCCATCAGCTGTTCAGTTGTGTGAACACTCTTGCCCTGTTCTTGGTTTTTCGATTTTTCTCACGGAACAATATTTTTGTTCTCAAGTGAGTACACTCGGCTTGAAAAGAACATGAAAAAATGAGGTGGATGATTTCATGGTTTTGTCCTGGGTACTGTTAGTCTTCTCAAAACAAAGTGAACCGAACCAAACTTTTTAGGAGGTTTGTAAATTTCGCCTTCATCGAAACTATTGATTAACACTACACCATGCGTGCACTGTCTTCATCCAAGTCAAGGGTTGTTCAAATTACAGACGTTTTATTTTATATTCAGACGATGTTACTTACTAGTAGTATGTTAGAATACGTTTGGTCTGTCATTTCAACCATCGTGGGCCCTCTCTATAAAGCTGAATAGTGAACACTAGCCTTCTGATTATCGTTCTAGACGTCCACAGATGATACGTCTTCTTCATATGATCTATTTTGTCATTGAGTGACATGAATCTTGATCCCTCACGATAACACAATGAGGTTGGGTTGGCCCAGTCAATAAAACTGCTGATTCGTGCTCGATTTACTGAAATTCTAATGAGCATGTTATTATGCACATCTTAGTATATGTGGTACGTCACATTACATTTACTAATCTGTAGTACACAAGCCTAAATACGCTACATCAACAACTACACTCATGTTCGAGTAACGGCTACCTTATATGATTCGGGTTAGTTACGTATGTTTAGCTTACAATCGACCCAGTAATTCTTGTGATAACAAATATTGAATGCTGTCTGAACTGATAAGTATTATGCTAAGCTGAACATCATCAGTCCTGTCTCCAGGATTAAGTTATCTGAAAACACCCAACCTTATCTGTGACCCCGTACATCGTCTGGAAATAAACGCCTTGTTCTGCACATGAAGAAAACTTATCTTAGTGAAATAGACAATTTCATAGGTTTGACCAGCTTCTCACAGATCAAGAAATCATGCGCGGGTTTGCGACGTTTTTCTCACGCAAGTGGTAGAGAAAAAGGTTAACTCAGCTATTGAATAGCGGACTCTTCCAACGTTGAGTAAGACGTTTGCAACTCGCCATATTCAATAGGCCAAGCATACCTTGAGGTTAACATAGGGCCTGATATCCTGCAGCGTACACGAGAACCGAATTTGAGACTGTGCTGCTCGAAGCCCGAATCATGAGCGCTGTCTGTATGTATTCAGTACCATTTTCATTATACTATTCTGAAATCCACATTGGGACTGCGGACTTCAGATTTCCCGGAATTGGCAGTGTTGTGAACGTACTTGAAAGACGACAATGAACCTGATGGAAAACATTCTAGTATCCATTACTGTAGGAGGTCGCGTATTGAGAAGACATTCGTTGTGTGGATTATAGGCTTCTCAATAATTTTTATTTGAAAACTTGGCATTGTTTCTTTGCAAGCGGTCGCTCTCCCTGAGTGAAGCTTATAATGCAGAAACACCGTAATCGTCGTGCAATCATACTCAAGTCTATTGTGCCTGATTCAGCCACAAATTACTCGGCAATGAATCCGTTTTGTAGTGCTGTTAAAGTGTGTTGGTTTACGGTCTGTCAACATGAACAGGCCCTTACTATATAAAATGTTATCACTAATACGCATTACGTATTTTATGTTGTTTTGTTTTTTACCGCATTGAATAGCAACGCTGACATATACACTCGTCAATGTTCATCTTATGTGGTTACTACATTGCACCATACACATTTCGATTGAAACCATTACAGCTCGTCAAAAATATTAGCCTGCTGCATAGTCTGTGAATTTAAGTGGCAATCCAGTAACCGTGAAGATCGCTGTTATACTCACTTTCAAACTTTATCGTTTGACGAGCCGCGCTGGAAACGCTTCAGCAGATCTTTATGTCTTGATACTTTCACATCCGCGCCCTAACTGCTGCCTACACGCTGTTGACTAGCATCGGATGAATGGAATGTGTAATTCCTCTTGTTGCATTTCTTCATACCCACGCAGATTTTATAGTTTGCCTGGAGGCGACACGACAGCTGAAGACAACAAGGTTTGACTTACGTTACTGTCAGTGTCCTCAATATTCTCACGTTATTTGTTCAACCTGTGTGTAACCAGTCGAACTATTCACCCACTTTGTTTGCAGCTCCTTACTTATCCACTTGCTGATCACCCGTATACTTTTGATGCAATGCTGCCAACCCTCATTAAATCACTCGTTGTCTCCTGCTTACTGGTAGCCTTGTCTGACACTTTCAATCTTCTTATATCGTCGCGTTCCATAATCTGTTTGAGAATATTCCGTTTATTCTCTTTTTTCATTGTCGAAAGTGTCAATCAGTATGTTCCTGTAAATCTTTTCATGTCTATCCTATTCCCTGTAGACTTGTTTTTTTGTTCCTAGAGTAGCGCGCCTACAAATACATGTCTTGTTCATCATACTGTATTTCCTACAGAGTTAAACATCCGCTCACTGTGCGAAATATGTGGGCAACGATGCATTTTTCCCATCGGGCCCGTTCAGTGGTATCTGTTGAATTTTCCTTCTAGTACGATTGTAGTCCGTAGTTTACATCCTACAGCCCCACTCCTCTTGTTGAACAAGTGATGACAGTTTCGAGAACAATCCCAGTTTAACATACAGGAAATCGCCTTCAGATTGTGACACTTTAAACCAACAATGATTTCGGCGATGAGGAGTGCAAGCTTTCGAATATACTATAAAATTTAGTCGTTATTTTACTGTGAATGCAAGTGGCCCGTTTACGTAGTACTTAATTCTATCTCCGTCATTTCTAGTTTACTGGATTTACTCTATCAACCCTACCAAGCGGCACAAATCTTTTTGAACATGCTGTCCCCGAAATGCATTTTCTGTTTAACTATTCATCTTATGCAAAAAGAATTATTTCATTTGGTTGATTCATTGCGCTGTGTTCGTTCATATAGAATTCTGATCGAGAGGAGCAATCATCTTCCGATTTATTGTATTCTCGGAGAAATAATCGTTTCATTAGCATTTTGGAATATCTAAGGGTAGCCAACACCTTTTCCCGTCTCGTTTGCATTACATCGTTTCGCCTCTGTTCTTCATTGGATTACCGTACCCATCGATCGCATGCTCGATTTACTGTCAATCTACAGTCGAAGAAAGAGTAGTTATCAATTATAGTAAGCGATCCGTAAACAAGCTTTCACGGTTATCACAACAAAAACTCATTGCAAAGACTTAGTAAGCGAAAAGTAGTTGTCAGCTTGGCACTAGAGACCCAGTGCTGATTTGAATGAAGTCAACTGAAGGAGATGGAATTTTGCATATTTTGAGGCGCTCATTTATTCAAGCTGTCAGGTAAATAGTGATTTACTGATAAGTAGTTTGGCAGATTTGATAATTTAGAAGAGATCCATTGGCGTAAAATCTGGACTTCGGCTGGATTCGAACCAGCGACAGAAACATCATGCCCAAACACGGCAAGCGCTCTACCAGCTGAGCTACGAAGCCACGCCGGAAGCTCAGGAATTTCACATTTCCAAATAGTGATTTGGATATTTTCACTACTTAGCCCTATGAGGAAGATCGGGCAAACGTTTTTTTTTGGGGGTGGGGTGGGGTTGTGAAGTTGAGTGAATGTTGTGTTCGCCACGATTAAATAGCGGAAATTATTAGAACTTCGTCCTGGTCACTCCGAACCCGGAAACGGGTATCTGTGGAGACTTATTCCTTAGTGTTACCAGATTGCTCATATTATATTACACAATAAATTATCTTCAGACTAACTACACTCTGTTTGCTTGACACTACATTATTTATTTCCCATTTTGAAATGTCTTTGTGTAGAATGTTCGACTTCTGTTTCTTTCTGGGCTGGTTTGCTATGCCGCTGACCGACAGCCATGCAGTTGCGGATTCGCCTATGGTTACCTTGGCCGCTCTGTTAGTCTAAATATGTTCCTAGTCTGCTTGTTGTCGACTGATACGCTTCACCCGGTTTGCTTCATGATAGCAAGCACCATGTAGTATAGAAGGTGAAAGTCAACCTAGCCTTTTCCGTTACAGTTCACACGTGTTGGGTGATCTTTATTTCAGATTGGCTAGTGAGTAGAATGAGAATAACTGTTCGTGAAAACATACGTTGTGACTTTTGAGAATAACTGATGCAAAAATGCCACCGTTCCCGAACTGTCTTTCAATATTTTGCTCTGTTCTCAACGGGTCCCATTTCAGGTTGAAAAGAGAAAGGCTGAAAAAGAACGTGAAGAAAGAAGGTTGCAACCGTTGGAATCCAGATTGCGAAAGGCTCTTGTTGGTCAAGAGGCGGCCATTCGAACCGTGAGCGCTGGTGAGTGCGTTTATTTTCATTTCTGTGAGTCATTGCCTTTCATGAAATATCTGCGAATCCGAATTGTTTCTTTTTGGTGTGATTTCACAGACTGTGAAAGCCTTGCCTTCCACGGCTGGGAAAGGCTGTTAAATGCCGTTTGTTCGGTTGGGGAAGTTCAAGACCATCCACACTGCTGGTTGGAAACGCTTTTGGGAATGGCGGTTTGCCGCAGTCTTTAGCGAGCTTGTATCTGCAGAGGTATTGACTCTTTCATGGAGATCCATTGCGCTTTTGTTTTGTTTCTCTTTTCTATTTTATGAACTGTTGCTGTTAGGACCAGCAGCAGCTCGAATTATGGTACTCATGAGTATGACTGAGGACTGAAAGTGGTGAAGGTTATCAAACCAAAAGACTAGACCAAGAACAAGTTTCGCTAAGTAATTGTCCGCTAATTCCCCCATACTCGCTTATGGTCCGTGTGTGAGTAGCACAAGTTTGCCTTGGGATTGATCTGCTTTTGGACTGAGGTTCATGTTTGGCGTACGTAAATGTGCACACATACTTTTACGTTTGACGTTCGATTGACAACAGGATACGTGGGGAACTGGGTGAAGTGATCGGACAAAAGCAGTCAGTGGAAGCTGGGTGTGAACCGCAAGCTGAAGTGGAGCGGACAGTACACGGATTCTAACATTTTTCTTTATCGCCTAAACAAATCCGGTATGTATGTATATATGTATTCAAGTATTCTCCTATTGTGCTCTTATTTGTTACACTAGAAGCCAGCACCTGACCTTTTCTGCTACCTTGGCGTGGTGGTCAGGCTTGTGTGCTGTTGTG
>LUCH01007284.1:0-19948 GCA_013368495.1 Paragonimus heterotremus
CGCGGTTTTCGAATGTGTTAGATGAGTAAACGTCGAAACTCATGAAATTGAAGTATCAGCACTCCTGTCTATCTGTCCTAATGTGCACACTATTGATTGGGAGAGCTTAATTCATGATTGTCAGACCATACTTTTAATACAGAACACATTACAAAATAGTTTATTTTCCAGTTAGACGACACATCTGCACATTAAATTTCGTGAAACTGTTGATTGATCTCCATTTCCTTGTGTTTCCATGGATAACCAGTGCCATCCGTTGATCATTACACAATGGACAGTGCTTATTCATGTTTATTACTGTCATACAGACGAGCACTCTCAGTTGGCCGGATCATGGTGTTCAGTCGACTTGTACCAATCAGGAGAGGGTATTGAGCTGTTTGGAATTTGTTTCCGAACGAACACACCGATGTCACCTCTGACATTCACACAGAAGTCAAAGTGCGTGCGTAGACCACTTATATTTTGATTGCAACCTGAAGCACCATTTTTGCAACAGCATACAACGAAATGTAGGAGGTTTTCGATCGATTTTGAACGACATCCATTTTGGTTACGCATTGTTTGTATTACGGACGAATGTGCGCTGTATGAAAAATATCGTATCTTTGAGAATGTTAACGCTGATGTTGAGAGGTGCGAGTGCTCACTCAAGTGCAAACAAACAGGATTGAAACATATTATCTGATTAATGAACTTACCGGGTAGTAACGTCCATGCTTGTTGCTATTCGATGAGAAATGTTGAATAGAAATGTTTGTCAGTGGTCAATCCTTCTGGTATGAAATTGCATTCGGATTCTGTACATATGCAACCATGATGCTTTGACTATACTCGTTTGAAGTTAGTGTAGACTTGAGTGTTGTCTGAGTGCGCGGATGATGATGATGATGATGATGACGGTGATGATGGTGATGTTGTTGTTGTTGTTGTTGATGATGTGTTGTGTTTGCGTTTGTTTGGCTGTGGTGACTTAATATGGTTCTCGTTTTTTTATTTTCCTGCTGAATGACTTGAGCTTCAAATATCCATTTACCAATTCCGTGATGCAATGCTACAGTTTAATGTGAAAATATAAGGTTTCTTCCCCCGGACCACTCAAACAAGAACTCCACTGATAAGTCTACATGTGATATTTGTCATAGTTTCGGCTACAACTCTGGATATCCTGGCGTTCCAGTGGATTTTATTCAAAAGTGTGTGTACTTGCTGATTTTATACACCAGCAACCGTATTTCTACTTCGCTGTTCTTCAAATCTGCAGATTAATGATTCAGCGAACCACTGATAGCACACATTTAACATCATTGTTTTATGTTAGTTTGTTGTATGTCAAAATTTGTTTCTTTGATTGGCGATCGACATTACTGTTGAACTCCGTCAAATCTGTACTACATGCTTTTGCGGAATGAAAAGTACTACATTCTAACCGAATGCATCCGTATGGGAACAAGGTAACCGTTCATCCAATCTGAAGGGATTGATGCGTACGGCCATGTGACTTACGGTCCACTCTTAAGTGAACTAGAAACATGTGTCGATTGACGTGGGATTCGCCGAATAACATTCACCTTTGTAGGTAGTGAAACGTTAAGATTACAGCTAGCCGTGCTTTCACTTCTCCTGCACCCATGCAAATATCTGTGCATCAAGGCTGGTGTAATTAGTCGTTACTATTTATAATTTATATCAAAGACCAACCAGAAGCATCAACCAGTAAGTGCTTGCAGCCTGTTAAGAAACTTGTAATAAAAAATCCGAGTTGCTGCAGGATTCGCCAATCTCATTGCCATTACACAAACAATGTTTAATGAACTGACGTCTCCTCAACAATGGCGACAATTATGCACACTTGTCTTTTGTTGAAGCTTTTGGATACGTGCTCATCATGCACACTGCTCAATTAGGCATGGTAGTTGTTAATGTGGACTTCGGAAAAACGAATTAATTTGGCTGCAACGTAAACTGTTTTCAATCTATGGTCATTAAAATGCAACTGAGAAAGACTGTGATGTATTGAGCATCATACGGAAATTCAACTTTATAGACAAGAAATTCCTTCCAACGTGTTATGGAATCTGTGTCCAAACTATGCTCGAATATCCCACATCAGCACCTGAATGAATTGGGGCGTAATCACCGATCTGCTATCAACAGAGTATTATACCTTCCGAACGTTACACGCACCTGTCAGATGGAATTCCTCAGCATTTGTGAACTTGAATACCGAGGACTCGGATTCGATCTAGTTATCACTTATCCCATTTCTCGGAGTTCCTGCAACACCACGGAAAACTTTTGTTAAACAAAATTTATTCCTTCGCAGGTTGGTGTCTCATTGGAGTATATTCCCATCGATTTTTGTCAATGTTCCATCCAGATCAAAACTGAGGTTATCGCCAATCTCTGGTTTGCATAGTCAATGTGATTACAAAATAAGCAACATTTTCTCCGACATCTTGTTATTCCTGTTATTCGGTGACATTGTGGTCCTAAAGGAATTGAACCGATCGAATGGAACACATGCTCCTAATCTGGTGATATGTGATAATAACGTGAATCTTCATTATTTCAGACCGAACTCACTCGTCATGTACAAATCGGCCTTTATTACGGCAAATAATCTCGAATATCTTCCTAAAGCTGATTCACACATCAATTTTATTTATTCAAAGTCAATCCGGACTCAACTAGCAAAGTTCACATTCATCCATCTATGATTACAATTCGTAATACACACAAATATTTCTATCAACTAGTTCCACTTGAACGTCAAAAATGCGATATGCACATGCAAAGTTTATATTGTTTCAGGACTCAGTTGACTTTAATGTCCGAATGACGTTGTCAATTTGAACTTCGAAACCAGTACAAGTTAACACTCAAGCCAAATAAGTTTATGTACCAATGCGTTATGAACGTTGGAAAAGCAAAACCACATCCGGATGTTGAGCTATAAGAACATGGGACCATTGTTTGAGGTGTTTGTTTTATTCCCTGTACGTCTACAGTCGTGTTCATCACCAACGGGATAATCCAGTGTAGTGTGAAAATATCCAGTCCTATATAGTGGGTAAGTCACAAACATGAATCTACTTTCAATCGGAGAATATAGCTAACGGATGAAGTTGTATAATCAATTTGTTCACTGACAAATAACACACATATATGCATAACTGTACATACATCGAATACCATATGGGGGTTAATACAAATAGGCATAACTTTTCACTTACATTATATATATGTATATTTCTAGGAGGTTGTGCGAGAACTACTGTCCGGCATTCATTCCGCTGCCAGAGACCGCTGTCCGCAGGGGAACGCAATCGTACATTCGGTCACGCAGACTCCATCCTCGCATTGTACTTTTGTTTCTTAACCCAAACCTGAACTGATTACGAGGTTTAGACAACGACGAACTCGAACAAGCTGATTGAGGTTGCTCGCGATACGGTGTTAAATTGGATTGAGAAATTTACGCCCAACCCTCGTATTTACGATGCCAGTGACCCGTAACCAAAAAAGTTGTTCAACGAATTCAAGCTAGCCCGTGTTTCCAGTGGTTTGAGGCTAAAATTGGCCATTCAAGAATCTGCAGTTATCCCACAAAAGAATTACTGTCGAGTGACCTATGGTTGTGCCAGATCTGAAACTGCTTTACGCAGTGTTTACGGTTTCCTTGCAAGCCTCTTGACGGAGTAATAATACCAACTAATTGAAATGAAATACCTTGACGCGTCTCAGTTTCACAGACAACATTGAAAGCCAACTCCACTCAACTGAACGCGTCTAATCTGAACGATAATATTTGTAGCTCTTTTGAAAGCGACTCAGTTCGAGACGTTGACGGATGCTTAAGACTGGTAAAAGCTGTGTACTGCTTACTATGTATTGCCTCACTGTCAGTTATGTGGATCACACTTATGGGAGAATGTACAAAAAAGTATGTAAAGGAGTTTTGATAGCCTCGTCGTCCCTATGATAAGATGTACAGCAGCAACAGTGGTTGGTTGGGTGGCATCGAGATTGTGTGTAACTCACAGCAGGTCAGAAGTTGATGACGGTTCACCCAATGCACAGTTGTAGGAACATAAAAGAGGATTCAAATAACAGGCCAGTCATTCTTATGTCTGTGGTTCCAATGCGGAAGAGAGAATGTTCAGACACATGACTGCAAAACACGTGGCAAATCATAGACGCCCTATAGCCTAACAACGGGGACTTGTGTGTGGAAAGGATTGTACTAAACTCTAACCCCTTCTGCTTCTTAGGTGAATTCACTGGAGATTTGAACAAGTACGAAACAGTTGAGAAATGCTATGTCGACTCTAAAACTGTGTCCGGTTAAGTAACTGAACGATTTCTGATAGGAAAGCGGGAGACATTACAGTCTTTCTCAATTTCGTTTGGACGGATTAGGACACTGTTACTAAACAGGATGCCAGTCGCAAAATCTAGCTCTATACTAGAAGCAAGCTGGATTCACTGAGGATCTGTTCTGGGAACACTGACATTCCTCGAGCTTACCGACAACTGGCGAAAAAGATTATCACTCTTAGCTAGATGGAATGGGATGTAATCTAGGGTTTTGAACCTCCTACTACTCGATCACCATATTAAACACAGTATCGAATTGGATTGTCGTCTTCTCCAACTGATTCAGCCCAGTCAGGCTTAGGAGCTAACGATTGCACGTTACTTATCATGTTTAGCCCGAGCGGAAAATCTTCTGAATTCCACAGAATCAAGCCGAACCGAACCAAGATGAACTGAACTGGATTAAACTCAGTGAGCATGAGATACCGTGAGACGCGTGTCCTCCCAATCTAATGTATTCTGATCGTCAGGGTATGCTTCATACGCTGAAATAATTCATGTACATAACAAAAGCCTGAGTGAGGTATTCGCACTGTTGGACGGTTGAGAAATGCACAGTGGTACCGAAAATGTTACTCACGGATGATTATAGTAGCAGACAGCCAATAGTTTCAGATTATCGTCAGGATGATAACTGGAACACGAACAACCAACTTGCGTGATATTGATGGATGCAATCTGGAGACGAGATTGAAAATCGTTCGATAATAATGTTCGTAGTGATTTTATTTGCACAAATTGAGTCAGAGGTAAATTGATCAATTCACAGATGCAGAACATTGTTTAGGTACAGGTCATTAGTATCATAAAACAAAAGGGAAACGAAACATCTCGTGAGAACCTTTCGATGGAAACAATGATTAGTCTGAAAACTTCTTTCTGAACACAACTGTGGAAGTGTCAATTGTAAAGACTGCATCATGCACAGCTTCTGTCAACGAACAACGTGAGAATATTTTGGACCTACCAACGAGTATGCACCCTTCAGCAACCTCGCCCACTGGAAATCACATCATCCAGGGCAGTATCATTTTCACGATCGCCTAATCGCGAATGTTCCACCGTATCTTCCTACGATGGACCGAGATGTGGGCCGTATGTCATCGACTCTGGAATCACATGAACAATATTGAACTGGATACGGAACCTGCACCCCCACGTCATAGAACATTCTGAATGGCTTATCTACTTGCCACAGACCCTAATGATTGAGCGCCCTGGTTCTCCACGCCATTCTTTGGACTACCTACGTGCATATTTGGAAGGTTTCAGCGAAATTCTTCTTGCAAACACGTTCACTTTTGTCGTTGTGTCAACGTACGAAGGACATTACTGGTGTGAAATATCTACTCTAACCGTAGAACAGTACACACTCAGAAGCAGCTCAGCGAAGCCAAATAACTGTCGTCCGAACACGTCAACACCAGGAATGAGAGTTGACGAATGAACCTAATTCCGTGACCCACAAGGCAATCTGCCGTCTTTTGTAAACGTTCAGTGATCATCACCATGAGAAGTCAGAAGCAAGTTCAAACGTAGGCGAACAACACACAGAAATGAAGGTGATTCCTGCTTGACGTCAGGCATGTGTTGGAGAGGAGGCAGATGAATTCATGAACATATGAAAGATTGAGTCACTGTTTTGTGCATACTATCATTGGGCCAATTGTTGCACACAGACTGTCATATGACATCAGAGGCCTCTTGTGAAATCGATATATTTTGTATCTTTAGTCGTGGTGTATTGAAAAACCACTAGAAATTCCTCAAGCAAAACTGTAATTTTCAACGGGAATCACGTGTCAACGATGTTGCACGTTTCAAAACCGATACAATGGCATACAAGCAGCACACTCCTCCCAGAGTTTGTCGTTAATAAAACATTACATTTCTCTCTATACCTTTAATAAACCATTATATCACTCGTGGTTTTACAGCGTTTGGACGGGTACATATAGAAATCGGTTGCGCGAGAGTTTCGTAGATTAGAGCAGAATATGTAGTCGGAAACCGGTTATTGCTACTTCCTCAACAAATCTCAACTTTGGACGCGGTGACTCTGAAACTGTGTTCAGATGGAGGAATTAATTTTCCCTTTATGAGCGGGAATGACCTTTCCTGGTAGAATGATCGCCCCACGACATTACTTAATTTCAGTTGATTTACAGTTCAACAAACAATTCAATATACAACACTGTGCTTCATGCAGCCGTCAACATTTTCTTTCGAGGTCACAGAAATTATAACGGTCATAGTAATCTGCATAGTTTATCAGAAGGAAAGATTCTTGTGAACAGCTTAGTAAACAATAAACTGTCCATGACCCACTAAAGTTGCATAACATCTTCATACTGTATCGGTTAATTTGAAATAAGCAAAAATCCAGTGATGGATGGGATAATCATGAGAACGTTGTTTCAACATAGTAGTGAGGAATGCTACAACTAGCCGTTTGTCAAGTTGCATACTTACCTTACGCGCTGCTGAGAAGCTCTTGAGATGTACCGGTGTTAAAGGATTGAATGTTTTGACAAAATCCTTCAACACGAAATTGAGACTGAAGAAGAAGTTGGAAGTAGTGTGTGAAGGAAGTCCGGAGTTGGATTATTCAGTGACGAAAATTCCAGAATACATATTATTGTGTTGTTTGTATAGCCATCAGAATATCGAGGAAATTTTATTTGCTGCGTATTCGAAAATCAATTTCGTGTTTTGAGCTTGCGATCAGTTGAAACTAAAGGTATCCGGAGACTTTGCAGCGAACCGTTTATCAATCCAACAGCCATTCACTAAAAGTACCTAGGTCGGAATTTGCCCAATAAGTAAGCATGGAATCAAGCTTATAATTCAAATGTAAACCCCATCAAACATAATGGACAAGTATAATATATTATACAGACCATGCTATATATATATATAGCCGAGTGTAATAAATTATTGAAGTCGATAACTGTATATATACATATATATCCGTGTTAATCCGTTGAAATGTCTTTCAGTTTGGATAACAATTATGTTTATGCTGAGAAGCGCATGCTTAATCAAAACGGAGTCAATAGGTCCCACCAGTTTTCTCTTGAAGATGACAATCAACAATACTCTCAGTATTTTCACAGTCATTTCATCCATTTATTACACAGAACGTGCTCTATACATTCTCGTTATTTGTAGGTAGAATAGTAGCAGTTACTGGAGCAAATTCATTTGCAACATGACGTTCGTATTAGACTTTCGCCTTTGTTTACAATACAAGAAACACACTGTTTTGTGGAGGATCAATCAACTGCGCAGATATCGCGTACTGGTAAACATATCATGAGTCTATGCTCCTGTTGAGCAAAATTTGAAATAGTAGAAAGTAATCATTGTACAATTTCAACTGGTTTACTTCTCAAATTTTTCAACATTTTCGAGTATATATGTTGATGGGTTGAATATGAATTCCTTGATTAGTCTTTTGTCGACGTAATCACCAACTGCATCACGCGCATAGATGTTCGCCATGTTTTCCAATGTATAATTCCACGTCTGAAATGGGAAACGTAAAATACAACTATCCTCACTTCACAAATAATGCAAAATCAGATAATGAATCTGAATAGATTCCATTAGATTATTTGACGGAAAACAACAGCTGCCACAATTTGTTCTATCAGTTTCTCACAGATAGGTAGCAAAGAAAATGGAACATAGTATATTTGTATACGGTAGCTTAAATTAACTCACCAGCTGGAGTAATTGTCCTCTCACAGAAGGGAACTGCCCATATTCACAGTTCATTATGGATTGACGAAGTTCATTGTGAACGCGCAGAACCTCATCCCGCTCGTGTTTAGCTAGCTTTCCTTCAACGGCTACTGTTGATAAGAAAATTACGTTGAGCAATTCACGCATCGACTCATGAACACAGTGTATTGTGCTCATTAAAATACACACATCAATTTCCAGTTGGATTGCATGTCACAGTCAACCAATCAGATTCCATTCACAAAGGTGAAAATGTTCGAACTGTCAAGAGATTTCATTGGAGCATATAATGTGCAAATGCTCGTGGGAACCAACTTGAATTATTCCATTCATACAAATATCCAGGTTGTACCATCATCATAACACACCGTATAATCTGAATGAATGCGTGATCCCTCTATTTAGAGGAGGTGAAATTGAATAGAATGGTTGTCGTTTGTGGGCTTCGTAGACTAAAACCGCACCACAAACGATGCACTACTTATGTTTTCATTCAAACTTTGTTGAAAGTTGCTAGATTATGTTCGCACCTGAATACTGGATAGTCGGCTCAACATGGTTGTAGCTTTTGCTTAATGAACAAGAAATGAAACAGTTTAAACTAATGTATGCTACTGTTTGATATTACTAGTTCGTGGCACAATCTTCGCTAAATGAGCTTATTTTAGTATGCGCCTTTTGACGTTCAGCCAACAGTTTAAAACAAAACTAACGTTTAACGAAAATCTTATACCTCCATTGCATATGATAATCACATTCAGGCTATTCTTGACTTCGCAATCTGGTAATATTTCTCATTCTCCGCAAATGCTGAGCATTCTAGAAGTTTACTTAATCTTCGCGATTTCTACCGTGCAAAATATATGTCTTTGGTAATTGTAAGTATATTTGATGTACTCAAATGAATACTGTTTGTCATGATGCGGCAAAGATTCGAGTGTGCGTTGAATCAGTCATAGGTGAGATAGCAAATGGATGTCTGACACGCCTTCGTTGATTTCATCTACTATTCCGCTGTGATTGAGACCACCAACCAAAATCAAATGGGTTGGATTGTCCTTATATCAAGAGTACTGAATTTGAGTATGACACAGTTGTGGGATTATGTAAAATGGGTGTACCGTTCAATAATCATCTGATGCTCAAACTTAGCGCTCATTTGTTTCATATCGAGAGAAATGGCTTTCAAACTTCCCTTGCTGACATAGAATTGATTAGAATTAAATACGTCAAATCTATGTACTGCATAAATACAGCACGTTCCCCATTGTGATGTCAGAGAAAGAATAAAGCATTTCAGACTTGATAAAATAGAAGACAATAGTTCATGTTTCGGAGAATATAGACATGAGACCGGTTGTCAGGTATAACTCACATGAAGTTGACTGGCAGTGTATTCCTACGATTAGTATGGCGGTTTACTATGTTTACATCTACCGATCCGTTTCGCAGTAGGTGGAATCCTCCAGGATGAGAACGAGAAGATGTGAGCCCAAACAAGCCATTTCAATCCGTAAGGATATTGCCTAAGTAATTATGTCAAAATTCTACAGGGAACTGGCATAACAATTTCTCATTAGTTGCATCTGGCAGATTAATGCTGGCAGTAGTTCCACAACCTCATCTCGACCAGTTCGTGACTGCCCTATGGAAAACGTACCTAATAGAAATTTCCGGCACTGGTGCATGTGAAGATTTCAGTTATTCTGACTACAAGCGTAGAAACTGAAATGGATGGGAACACAATTATCTGTAGTTCAGTGTGTACTCATCCATCTTGCACGGATTGTATGACAGTTTGATGCACATTGCTTTAATGTAAATCAATAAACAACGTGGACGTACCATAAGGCTAAGTCCGTAACTATAGTTAACTGGATATACTTCAGTTTAATTTCAAAACCCCATTTAACGGCCTTTAAAGAAACTAAGGCCATAACTCCCCTTGTTCTCAAATTTTTAAACATTTTCCTACATGGGTGTACTTTTAGTGAACCTATTTTGTCACTATTCCTATATCAAAGTGTTCACCATGCACAAATCATAGAAGAAGGTTAGTCATATGTGAAATCGGACACAGATTTTCTGAGTTCAAAGGAGGGCGATGACTTCTGCTTGCAAGTCACGTGAGACAGTGAAACACTTGTGATCAGCTTACAATCTAGGCAGGTAATCACGCCGGAACGGTATTTGAAACATGCGAGTGAGATGTTGGGCTAGTCGTCAATTCTTGGTATAACGTTCTACCCCTCTGAGTTCGTCGTCCAGAAAACTCTACTTCGACCAAAGCAATAGTAAACTACACGGTCTCAACAAGATTGGATTTTGAGAATAATCGTAGATAGGCACCAGTGGGCGATTGACAATCATTCGTCCCATCTCTGCAATATAACTAAACAGCGCCTTCTCTCTCACAACTTGAGCTTGATTCACGGAAGGGAGCATTCATCGAATGAGTCTTATCATTATTTCTCAAACCCCACATCGGTGGCTGATTCAGATGAGCTAGAGTGCTAATCAGTTTCACGAATTAGCAGCCGATTACTAATCTTTCTATGAAACACGGCTAGTAGCTTTTTCTTCAGCTCCCAATCGGCTCCTGCAAAGTTGATGCCATCGTCGCTATGTACGCTATCCGGGGCATCCCGCTTATTCACAAATCTCATGAGTGTCATCATGGACGAATCAGTTAGCATTGAGTGAGCAACCTCCAGATAGAGACCACGAGTTCGAAGGCAAGTAAACACATAATCGTAGCGTTTATGTTAACTCCTACATATCCAGACTCTGAATGGATCAATGTGCCTGAATGTATACTCATCAGCAGTCATTCTGGTTATTGGTAATGGAGCCATCAGGCGATTAGATAGTTTTGGAAAACAGTACTTCACATCTATAGCACCAGCTTATCATTCATCTGAAAATCACCTTCTCCGTCAACGTACGAGATCTCGTTCAAATTGATGCATGCATATGCGTTGCACACATGTGGCATTCGAACTGGTGGTAAAGTTTAACCAAAAGCTCTGTAACCGTACCGTGTGATGGCAAAATAACAGGATTCTTATCGTTTTGTCTGTACCATCAATTGCTCTTCCCCCGGAGACACGTTACGTTGTCTATTAGTCCTGGTCTCAACCGGAATTGATTGCCCGTATGTTTTCTGTCAAGGGAGTTAGTTTTGAGGTATTCCAAATCTGTTTTGGTTGAACCAGTATGATCAGCTTAGAGCTTGCGTGGTCCAATTGCAACATGCGCAATGGTCTCAATTTCATGCAGTCTCTTTGGATTCCAGTTTTTTTATGTGCTAACAAAACTGACGAATCGGAAGAATCACATCACTGCTTTCACTAACTTTGATCAAATGAAACATCTTGATACCAGTCATTCCAAGGCTGGCTACATTTCATGTGTAATCCTATGTGAAGATGAATATGGAGCTCATCTTGATGCTACGTCGATCGGATGCGGGTCAAAAGACACACATTTCCACTGTGATATAGTGGTATACTAGCGTATTAGCCTCATTCGATTTGCAAATGTTATGGCAGGGCGCGACGATGTGTTGCGAATATATTACAACACTATCGTAGAGTCCGTTCACAAGACTGTGCGGTCAATACGTATTCTCGGATAATCCAAAAGGAGCTTCGTTAGTTGTGTTGTCAAACTGTCAACAACACCACGATGTTGGGAAAAAAATGAAGCTTTTGTAAGATTTCTGACATTTCGGTTACCACAAGCAACCTTTGTCAAGGCAGTTCCCGTATCGAGTGGTTACACGAGTAAGACATGTTAGTAGGGAATCAATTTGATCGTGTGTCTGTGGTAAGTTGTTTGTTAGCTAATCATCGAGTTCATGCACTGTCCTCTGTGTATGCGTGTGCACGTGTACTTGTGTGGTCACCTTTGGTATTGATAGACTGTGGCCATTGTTGCCGTCACCGGGTTCATTCCGAATTGTGCTGTGATGTTTGATCAGGTGCGTGGTTAAACTCATCCAAACTTACCAAACGTTGACACCGTCACTGCAGTTGACGAAGGCAGGGTGTGTGTTGATCGTGGAGTATTTGACTTGCATCTGTTCGGTGTGAGAAATGCTGCGAAAGTGGCAGCCGTAAGTTTCAGTTCTGGGAAAGAGACCATTTCCCACAGCGTCACTCTTCAGCTGCCCAGAATGAAACAGCACAGTCGAACCGTTCGTCGTTGTCAGCCTAATGTAACCTACTGCTCTTTTTCCTACGCCAAATATGTCACAATACAAGTGTAGTTCTTTTCCTCAAATGATAAGTGTGGAGAAATATAACGAGGAACATTAACCGACTTTACAGGTCGCATGTCTGTCAGCTAATTCTTGTTGTCGGTTGGAGGATTAATGTCTGCTGGTATAAGGTTCATCCGGGTGATGCATTCGAAATTGGAAGCAATCACTAATCACTTCCCACTTTACACCCAGGGCTGTTTGAAAAATAAAACACCGAAGGTCCAAATTAACTTTCTTGTACATTCTATTAGTTATTCATATTTTAGAACGAAACCTACCCTTGTATTGTAGGTGACGGACTTCGTCATCCGAATGATAATTCTTTCATTCAGATGGTAGCGCTGAGGCCATAAAATCCAGTCTATGGTCAGCTGACGCCCGTTGAAGCGCAAAGTTTGCCCAGAAGCGTGAAGAAGTAGCACCGAAAGGATCGACGTTCAACCTATATGTACAGCAACTGACGTCATTCTCAGGTTCGAAAGCAATCATCTAGCCTGTCAACTTAAAAGCTGCGTGCGAACATTATTTCGACGTGCAGACACGCACTGTAGTTCAACTGAACTCAGAGGACAAAAACGAAAGCACCTGTTCAAACTGTTCGCTTATAATGGGTACCCCAGCAACTTCATAAAGGCATCTATCAGAGGTTTCACAAGAACCGAACGTACAGTACTCAAAACGTGAATGACAGTGCCATATATTCACGGCATATCTGAAGCACCACAAAGAATGATCCGACCATTGGGCATCCAAATATCACATAAGTCAAATTCAACACTACGTTCAGTTTTGGTAAACGCTAAGGATCACGCAGAACCACATGAACAGTCTGGCGTGATCCACGCGATTCCATGTCTGGGGTGTGACTAACAGTATGTGGGAGAGACAGGCAAACAGCTTTGCGCACACGTGCACGAACCCGAACTAGCGATGCGACGAGCCGACCCTAAATTACAACTGTGGCACCACTGCGCGGACACAGGCCACGAAATCAACATAGATCATGTGAAAGTGGTCGCATGGACAAAGATGAAGGAGGAACGGCTTGTACTGGAAGCTCTCTATTCGCGAAATTCATTCAATCGACACGTCAGCATAGCTGACACTGGAACGAAAACCGAGCGAAGACAGACCGATAGGTGAACACGGTGAATGGCAGATCAATCACATTCCAACACATCTATTTGTTTGATAACGGATCCTAGTGTGGATTTGAAACGTAGCAATAAATCGTTCATTACTCAGTGTTTGCCCCATTTAATACTTCACACACATATATATATATATGTAGGGAGATCCGTCCAAAGAAAGTAAGCTCAACCAGTGACAGATTGTTTATGTGAGTCAATGGCCGTCACACTGGCATAGCACGAAGACCTCTTGATACTGGTCGCGTGCAAAATGAGCAAGAGATTTCGAATCAGACGGCCTAACAATCTGACAATATCCACCACTGGTTACAGACATTCTTTTCTCACCGAAAGTTAATAAATTGGCGAAGGAAGGCTCCCTTCTGAAAGTTATCGCTTCGCCCATCATTTCTATATAGATCTGAGCAATCGTTTAACCAACGGGAGGAAATTAGTGATTCCATTCACATTATCTATCCTACACATGTGGAACAGTGTAATACCACATACCCGCATTTGGATGGTTAAGCGACTGAAATCATCCAAGCCAAATTCACCTAACTCAGGACAACCAAACAGTTAACGCTTTAGAGGTTCAACGAACTGATATTGTCGACTAAACTATGTACTAAGTAGCCCCAAAGCTTCTTTATATCATCTTGATCGTGAAAAGAGTAGACAATGCTCTATAGATTCATCGATCCTACCGTAAGCCATATTAATCAAGTGTGAAAGCTTCTGGATTTATCAATTAACCTAATTGTTTCCCTGTTTTCAGATGTTCAACGAAGCCTACAAAAACGCTGTGGCGACGACTCAATTAGTTCCACCTCAAATTATAGGTTGTGACCGCATCCACTCCGAACGACGGAGTGTTACCTTCAGGATTATTGATCTTCTGGGCTCGCCGCGCCGGCATTTAGTGCCACGTTGCCAACTCACTGGCATGCACTCGTTTCGTCTCGCCGGCCCTCTTGCTCGTGTATACCGGAACCCATCTGGGAATTACCAAATAAGGATCCATCCATGTTGGCGGAAGTTTTCTTGATCCTGGGCCGCTGGCATCCGTGTTTCCATGATCTCGATATTTCACCCGTTCTCCTAGGTTGAACATTCTAGTTTTGACGAGCCGCTGCGCTGCGAATTGCTCCTTCGTGCGTGTCTGTGATGCTTTCAGATTTCTTCTGTCTCGTCCTCTTTAGGCAGCTAATTCTTTAGTGAAATCACTGTACTTTGGCCATATTCCAATATCCTGATCCACCTGAAGTCAAGGGGTTCTGCCGTACATTAATTGAAACGGAGATTTCTTCGTGCTCTCCTGCTCAGACGCTCGGTAGGCCAGTAACACCAGTGACACCGCAGGTCCCCCGTCATCTCCTTTGGCTGATAACTATTCTTTGACCGTTCGGTCGTCACGATCAGTTATGATATTCGTTTGCGGATGATATGGTGTCGTTCGGATGCGCTTGATTTCCAGTTGTTGCATGCGTGTTCAAAACTCCTCGCTTTCAAAGCATGGTCCCTGATCTGTCAAGATCGCCTTCGGTACACCGTGGTTTGCTACGATGTGCTTCATCTCCATATCTCTCACCGTAGATGCTTTTTGATCCGGAGCGCCAATCGCTTCGATTTAAAAGATAAAGTGTTCTGGCATGACTAGAACGTACTGGTTACCGTGAGCGCTCATTGGAAGTGGGTTCCATAAGATCCATCGACCAGAGTTCACCGACTTCACAGACTGGTATTGGCTATAAGGGCTGTTGGGCTTCCCGATTGTCGCCTACAGTAACTGACATTGTTGGCATGCAAGCACATAACCTGTCACGTCCTCTTTCATCTTCGGCCAATATGATTTTTGTTGCAGCAAATTGTACATTCTAGTGAATCCCGTGTGTGTGTTATTTCATGTGCGATCCAGTCGAAGAATCCATAAGGATCATCGTCATTCGTAGATGCTTCTGCATATTCATCGACCATGGATTGGAGCAAGGGGGCTGTGCAAATGGGGGCGTTAGCGTTGCGTACGTAGTTGACGCATACTTGCAGTCCGCTCAGGTAAGCACCTTCTGTGACACATCCGCTTTAGTGCATGGAATGTTTTGACAAAATCTTCCAATACGGAATAAAACTGGAGAAGAGGATGTAAGTAGAATTGAAAAACATCCAGTTTTTGTCTAACGAGTAACAGAAATTCCAGAATATATCCTATTGTGTTGTTTGTAGTTCCATGAAACTATCGAATAGTCCTTATTCGCGACGTGTTTGAAGATAACCTTCATATTTTGAACTTACCATCAGATAACATAAGTGATTACGGGAAAACTTCCAGTCAATACACATACAATTTACCAGAAGTACTTAGCTCAGATTTTGCCTGATAAGCAGTCACGGAATCAAGCTTGTGTTACAAATCCCAACCTTATCGAGCACAATGGACAACACAGTATATAGAACATATGATATATGACCATATGTAGTGAATTATTGGAACAGATTGTTTCATCTACTTATATATGTCGATGATGCTTCTGAGTAGAGCATGCCTAATTAAAACGGAGCCAATGTGTTACACTAGTTTCTTCCTGTAGGTCACATCGACAGCAGTTTCAACGTTTTCTCCACAATCATTTTCTCCACTCATCACACGAAATCTACTACGTGCATACTCATTATTTGTGGGTGGGATAGTTGCAGTTACTTGACCAGATTCATTTGCAAAATGGCGTTTGTATTTCACTTGTGCACAAATTTACGCCGCGTGAAACATACTTTTTAGGTGTAAACAAATGAATTGCGCAGATATCGTGTACCGGTAACTTTGTCATGCGTCTCAATGAGATTCATAGCACATTGTCCTATAAATTAGCAAAGACTAGTGGCCGTTTGTTGATGTGACAACGGTTCGAAACAAGGCTAGCGTAAGACGAAGATTATATACCTCGATTGAATATGATAATCATATTCAAGCTATTTTTAATCAAAAATTCGTTAATATTTCTCATCCTGTACAAGTTGTAAGTATTTTGGCGAGTTCACATATTCTTCACACTCGTGGGATTACGTGAAATGGACGCATCATTCAATAATCACTTGAAACTCAACTTTACCATTCATTTTTTCATGAGGATGTGACTCTAAAACCTTCCATGTTGACATCAAGCTTATTGGAAGTAAATTTGTTGAACCTTTCAATCTGTGTACCGCTTAAATGTATCACTTTCCATAATGTAATGTCAAACAGAGTGTGGAACATTTCAGGCTGGATAAAATAAAAGACAATATTTCACTGTAATACATTTGCTTGCATGGCAAACTGAGTTCCAGTGCAGTGGTAACAGGACTTCGCTCCATAATTCTTCGGTGCATATTGACATGCAACACGCGATGAACGGCCAGACAGTGTTGATTGGTCTATTGTAGATGAAGTGTGAATGGAGAAGTGTTGTTATTTCTGATCGTACATTGGACGTTTTCATTATTCTGTTGTCCGACAATGTGTGCTCTAGAACGTTGGGCTCCAATGAACCATGCACATCTTGTAGTGCTCTGTAACCACTAGGTCATTCATATTTCGGAGAATACAGGTATGAAACCGGTTATCACGTATTCCTCACACGGAGTTGACTGATATTCATATCAGGGTATTCGCACGGTTAGTATGGTGGATTACCATATTTACATCTTTCGATAAGCTGTGTAGTAGATGGAATCCCCTGGGATAAGAACGAGAAGATAAGAGTTCAACCAAGCCACGTCGATCTGTAAGGATATTGCTTAACTAAGGAATAAGCATTTCTCACTAGTTTCCTCTAGTAGACTGAACCGGCAATAGTTCCGCAGCTTCGTTGTAGTCAGCTCACTATTGTCCTACATCAAGACATATCTCAGATAAATTTCCAATACTGGTTTGTATGAAGGTTTCAATTATTTTTACTAGAAGACTGGAAACTGTGGTGGATGGGAACACAATTATCTGTAGTTCAGTGTGTACTCATCCATCTCGCACGAATCGCACAACATTTTGATGCACATTGCTTTAATAAAAATCACCAAACATCGCAGACGTACCACAGTGCTAAGTCCGTATCTATATTTAACTGGATATATTGTAATTTAATTTCAAACTTACGCTTGACAGAATTTGAGCAACTAAAGTTGAAACATTGTAATGTTTCTCGAACTTTTTCACATTTTCATACACGGGTGTATTTTTGTTGAGTTTATTTTTTCATAATACCTAAATCAAACTATTCACCACGTACAAATCATGGATGAAGTTTAACCACATATTTCAGTGTATAATTCGATGAGACATGGAAAGCACAAAACACAGACTTCCAGAGTCCAAATAACGGGAAAGCAAATATTCAACTCTTACAACATGTGTGAAAGTGTCTGGCGGACTATACGCTATTTGATACACTTTTAACATAACAATGTCCTTGAAGTATTTGGACCGTTTGACTTGTCAGTCATTTGGACGCAATTAAATTATGAAATCATCCAGACTACTTACGAGTACCACATTTTCGGTGCTCAACAGTGTTGATGGTGGATTCCAGCTAGAATGGTTTCAAAGTCATGATATAAGACCACCCGTTATGTTTTATTGCAAAAACTAGAGTCAAAATAATTGCAGATTCAGGATCGACTATCCAAAAAGAAAACAAACATGCCGGAACGAATTTACATTCCGCATCGTATCAGATATAGAACGATAAACGTATCGAACGAAATTCAACGAATTTGACACCGGGATTCGAAAGCCGGTTGAGCTCTCTAGACAACAAATTCACATAATTCATCAGATGTCAGGGCAGTGAAACTCATCGAAACAATTCTCTATATACCATGAGTACATTCTGTCTTGTCCTTCAAGCAGATATTGAGTGGGTACCACACCTTATAACACCTTGTGGTGTTATCACAACTACGTTTGTGTTATAAAGTTGTCCGGAAAAGTCCACTTCCATCGAAGCAACAACATACCACTCAGTCTCAGTGTGTTTGAATTTAAAGAATAATCATATATAAGCATTAGTAGGCTATTGGTAATTATTCATTCCACACATGTAACGTAACAAAGAGGCGCCTCTTCTTTCCTAATCTGCTTGTGAGTCATGGAAACAAACAGCAGTCAGATGGTTCTTACCATTCATTCTCAAATCCCACCTCGATAGATGGCTCAAGGTGGGTTGAAGTGCCAATCAGTTTTACGAATTAGCAAACGATCAGCAATCTTTCCACGAAACAAATGTTGTAGCCTTTACTTTAGCTTTCAGTCTGCTCTCACAAAATTTGTACCGGTGTCGTTGTATATGGTATATGGCATTCTTCTTAAGTGGACATCATCAGCTTACCAATTGCAAGTAGAATACGCGCAATGGCCTCATCTTCATGCAGTCTCCTTGGATTCCAGTCTTTTATATGCTAACAAAACTAACGAACTGGAAGAATCATATCACTGCTTTCAGTAACCCTAACCGAATGCAATATCGTGATAACAGACATTCTAAAGCAGGCTTCACTGCATGCGCAATCCTATGTAAACATCAATGTGAAGCCCTTCTTGATGCTGCGTCGACCGTATTTAGGTCAGAAGACAAACGTTTCCACTGGGATGTAGTGATACATTCGCATATCAGTCTCATTCGGTTTACAAATGTTATGGTAAGACGTGACGACGTATTACGAATATATTACAACAATACTGTAGAGTCCATCCACAAGACTGTGCAGTCGATATGCATTCACAGATCAACCACAAGGAGTCTCGTTCGTGATATCAACCAAATGTCAACAATAGAGCAATTTTGGGAAAATTGATGTTCTGAGAATATTTCTGACGTTTTGGTTAACACGGTTAACCTTTGTCAAAGCAATTTCCGAATCAAGTCGCTACACTAGTAAGATATCGTAGTGGGGAACCAATTTGATCGTGTGTTTGTGGTTGGTTGTTTGTCAGCTGATCATCGAGTTCAGATACTGTCCTTTGTGTATGCATGTGTACGCGTACTTGTGAGGTCGCCATTGATACTGGCAGGTTATGGCCCATGTCACTGTCATTTGGTTCATTTCATACTGTGTTGCGATATTTAGTCATATGTGTGGTTAAGTCTACCCAAACGGACCAGATGCTGGCACCATCATTGTAGTTGATGCAGGTAGGATGTGCGTTGATCGTGAAGGATTCGACATGCATCCGTTCGGTGTGAGACATGCTGCAAGGATGGTCACCGTAAGTTTGAGTCCTGAGAAATAGATCATTTTACGCTGTGTTACTCATGAGTTGCCAAGAATAGAACAACATTTAGCTGAACCGTTCATCGCTGTCAGCCTAATGTAATAAACCACTTGCTTTCCAAAAGCAGATGAGTCACGAAACGAGTGTAATTCAACTCCCATGGCCCTAAATACGGCTGGA
>LUCH01007285.1:7465-26187 GCA_013368495.1 Paragonimus heterotremus
CACACACAAACACAAACACTGAGCCCTTCGAATTCAATAACTGATATCGCAAAACTCAGTCTTCTGATTTTCCGTAGGTACCAGCTGGCTTACATTGTTATATTTTGACAATATGTTCAAACTTTCTGTAACAAAACCTTGTCTGTGCCAAAAGTTATCACTTTCCATTTCTAGGTGCGAAAAAGTACGATTCCACATAAGTGCTGAACGCCACTGAGTCAATTTCCCAATTTTGTAAAACAAAATCATGTTTACAAGACCATCGGTGCTATGAACGTCTTCTGTGGCGTGTTGACTAAGGTCACCGACGTGTTTTGTCGAACACAATAGCGAAGGTATTATGTGTTCGACTTTCTCGGGTAAACGAATCGGAAAGTTTATGGGATTGAGAGAAAAGCTGCCTATTGGATAGAGTGGTTCATATTGCATAACCGTGTAGCCTTCGATCAATTCATCACCATACTTTGTATGTCCAACGCCACATCTGTGTGATAAATTAGTTGAACTATTCGAACGAACCAGGCGTCTGTCCTAAATTGAAGTCACCGCTTTATCGAAAGAATCTAGCATAACTCAAATCTGGTATGTGTATGTCGTGTTTCGAACCACGGGTAATCGTGCTCACGCTAGTGGACGGTAACCAAATTTGAACGTAGCTGTGTGAATCGGGCATCTCCGTTGGTGCTTACTGAGCCAACTATACAGAGAACTTGTTTGCTGAACCAAACCACTGCTAGGCTATTTTTTACTGATGCATACAGTTGCAATCGAAAATGGCCACGTCATAATCTAAGGTTTTGGCAATTTGCATCGGTAAAACCCTAAGAGATACAGCTGTTTTTAACTGTTTCAAATTCACCCATTGTGTTCCATCTAGCTGACAGCAGAAGCTCGAAAAACACAATATCCACGGCCATCACGTAAATAAGACAATCTAACTGGTTGAGATTGATTCTTTCGCATTCTATAACCCATCAAAAAGAATAGTTCAACAAAATTATTGAAAAGCCGAGTACTATAATATAGAAAACCTTATCGGAATTCAAAAAGATTTATACTGAATACATCAAACCGGTCGCAGTAATGATCTAACTGAACACGCTGATCTTATGAAACCGACATAACAGATATACCCCAATATGACCGCACAAACAAAACCAAATAGGATCCACATGTAACCGGGTAAAGTTTTCAGTTGATAGACCATATTGGTATTGGCTCTCCCAAGGTGCCGCAGTCATATTTTAGCAGATTGCTCCATTCTGCACAAGTGATACAGACAGCCGGGAAACCATGAGTTCGGTGTTTGTCATATTCGCTGGCTAAAAACAGTATGGAAATCTAGTATAATAAAACGAAACATAGGAGATTTACGTGTTTGAGGAGGATATATTGTATATGTGGTTAAGTGATTGAGAGTAGAGTAGATAAACTTATTTTCCTCAGCAATCCGTTGCATAGTGTGTCACGCAGTCACTGTAATACCCTATGATTAACAACGCATGTATTTTGTCTTCATTAGTATGCGGAAGAAGAGCTACAACTGTCACTGATCTAAAAGAATGTCAACATTCACAGGAGAATCTGGACGGGTAGTTTAGCTCTTTGTTGTTATGTTTTTACTGACTAAACTGTTGCAAAAGATTGTAGACATTTGCAATAAAATATTGCTCTCTACATACCTCTCAGAAGTGAATTCAGATTCCCTTATTCTTCTGAGATTCTGAGCATGCTGCGTGACCGTTTCTTCATATTTATCACAACGTTGGACCTACAACTCGGGTTTATGAGAACTGTTAATACCGACCACTGTAGTTGCAAGGTCAGACTTGTTGTGTCCGTTGATTTGGTTTTGTCTACTAGTGCAGTACAAATTGATTTTTACATTTTAAATCTGCACGTCAGATTTAGTTAGCAATTTACCCATCGTTCAATAGACGAACATCGAAGGACGTTCAAACAAGCAGATGAAAAATTGATCGGATATGGCATTTCTCATTCTCTGATCTGTAAATCGATCTTTCATTCGACGATTATTGTCGTGAATCCGTTTCTACTATGGCTTCAAAAACACCGCCAAGATCATATTCGGAACAAAATATCAAATCCTTTGATTTCGAAAATTCAACAGCCAAATAAATTAGTAAAAAAAGGGAACAAAAGTTGTTGTGCATACACAGCTAAATTAGGTTACAACAAGTAAGTCTTTGTTGTTTTATTTTCGCTAATGAACTCATGCGTAAGATTAAAATCGAGTGGAACGAAACGGTTTACGGAAACGATCCTTATCCGTACGCATTCGAACCGGTCTCACAGTTAAATTATGTGAACGGAAACCAGCGTGAATGATAAAGAACTGAGGGATAGAATATGATGGTAAACAATTTTTTGTGTTGGTTTGGCCAGGGTTACAATTATTGCAAATTAAAGTATGGTTCTGAGTATTAGTGGAACCTACAAATGGACACTCCGTATGTTGTGTTCCAAGGCTGTCGAAACAGCGTATATTTCTGTCAGACAAACAATGGTTTTGTGTATCAGCACATTTGTTCGATGGCAAACTGATGCACATATTCACTCTGACAGTTTCGCGCATATATAGGGTGAAAGATTCCCCACCATAAGCAGAATTTATTTCACGCACAAAATTATTTACCAGCTGCATTGTGGAAGTGAACGTTTAGTGTTACTGTTTTGATTGGTTTGTTTATTGAAACTGTATTTGTCAAGTGTTCCGTTACCTTAGTTGTACATCCCTGATTACTGAAAGTGACTACCATTAATCATGTTACACTTTTCGCTACTGGTTGCTCTCACACACACACCCAAGTCTAGTTTAACCGCTGACACAATACATTCACCGGCTCGGTCGCCCATACTGGTGGACAATGATAAACTCGATAGACAAAGAGGTTTATCTAGTTAGTGGAATGAGTAGCTTGTTGAAGCAATGAATTACTAAGGACTAACTGAAAAGTTTGGGATGGAACATCTTCACATTTTATGGCAACAATGAACAGTATTGGAGAAACAATTGCCCAAGAAAGAGGACAGCAAAAAAAACAACGGAAAAACGTTATGCCCAGCATTCCATTGAGTTCCAACTGAATTAGTACCAGCTGAATGAATGTTCAAGGATCAGTTTCGCATGATAACGATGCCCTTGTCATCAGCAATTTATTTGCCAACTTGTACTTGTTAAAGTTGATGATAAGTGTAGAAGAGTGTTGGTTTTTCGCTAGCACCATAAAGTTGCCGAGGTATAAATCAATCGTTAAAACATTTTACGACAGAATTGGATGCAATTAACCTGGATGGCGTTTCGTCTGCGATTCATAATACAGCACTTTGTCCTGTTTAACAGCATATTGAGCTCGGCTGAGCAACAGAGATCATTCGGAATTCTCAGTTTTTCTCCTGTTTGTCAAATATTTTGCAGAGTACCGACCATAGTTTCCTAACCATCTGTTCACTTTTTCAGGTAAAATTTGTGTTACAAGTTAAAACTGAGTCGTAATATTTTCAAAAACCAGAACTTGTTTTAATAGTACATTGATTGTCGAAACGAAAGCAGATGATTTGTCATTTCTGAACTAAAACGTTGTCTAAGATTTTCGCGCCATCGATTCTCTTTTTTATCACACTGGTTCCGCAATTTCGAAGGTAATGCAATGTGTTCTCCTGAGAAGCCAGTAGGTTTCATTTGTATTCAATTTTGTTATGACTAAAAAAGTTTATCACGATACGTTTTCCAGATGTAGCGCACACAATCAGTGTTTTACGTCAGAGCTTACCATGTGTTACTTCCACAATGTCCTCCTACACTGGTTTTGTATGTTATCCCCAAAAAGTGAGCGCTTTGCGCCTATATTAAATTTATAGTAATTCAACACTTTACGCATCGTCTGCATTTCGACTTTCGTCCTATCATCTGAGGGTGACAATAAGCAATTTTAGTTTTTATCCAGTGTATTGTTTACTAACACAACTACACGCTAACCAACGATTAAATCTATTAATCTCAGGGTCACACAACAAATCCACGGAGGCTTGTCACAATTCCATAGAGAATGCTCCAGTGAAACCCAGTAAGATTCGTCAATAACATTCTTAACTAAAATATGTGACACCTATAAAAGAGAATAGCTGTTACCTGAAGTAAGCTTATTTTCCTGCGAAGTTATCAACTTCTTGACGGATAGGATGTAGAAAAACCTTTAATGCAAGTAAGGTTTTATTATAAAAATGGTTTTATATAATATTGGAAGGTTAAGTGGTACACTCAGGGTGACTGAAACTGGTGGCCACATTTTCCACCACAATGGGACTCATTAGATAAAGCTAGCCCAGTAGGGGCTAGATTAAATAAACCAGTTCACTCATGAGCTGGCTCAATGAGCTTCGACGGAGACGCGCGTTTCATACAGATGTGTCCAAATACGGTTACGATCCACTACTTGCATGAACATCCTTCTTACTGGTTCTAAAGGTGACCCACTGATACCAGATTTGGGTTATGCCAGATTAAGACAAACACGTGGTTCTTTGAAATAGTTTGGTTAATTTAGCAGACGGATGTTGCATCCAACGCACAAAGTGTGGCGACGAATTGATCAAAGACTTCATTGTTGTGTAATGTGAATCGTTATTCCTACTGTCAGCTTTTCTAACAATCCCATCATCTTTGCGGTTCAGTTATTCACGAATGTCAAAAACACCATGCTTTCGTTATTGTGTTCGACTATATATACTGGTGACCTTAGTGAACCGGTCACGATGTTCATGATGTCCATAGCACCGATGGTCTTGCAAACATGATCTGGTTTCACATAATTAGAAAATTACCTTAGTGACGTTTTTGCACCAGAAGATGGGATTTGATAACTTTCGGGGCAGACAATATTTTGTCCCAAAAACTGAACGTAATATAAAAACAATGCAATGTCATTTATTGAGTTCGAAGGGATCAGTCTGTGTGTGTATGGTCATCATCTCATTGCAGAATTTCGACATAATGTATGCAATCATGCTAGTGATCAAATCTTAAAAATCTACTTTCCCAATTACCGACTAACTTACCTGGGTGGATGACTCGACCGGTGTGTTCGATTGTCTCAATATACTGCAACACGCAAAACAGACGTTCACGCTTTGTGTACCCGTTAAACTCGCAAACCGACTTTGTGCAACGTAGAGACAGCGGGGAAAAGCATTCTTCTCAAGTAAGGGATTCAGAGATAGTCCTGTCATCCACCGAAGACCTTATAAACCATGCACACGATTTACACAACCGAAAATCAAAATGGCATCAGCAACACAGCACCATGGTGCGTTACAATGTATGATTTAATAGAGGTCTCTCAAATTCGCGGTTGCGTTGAGCTCGATGCTAAGAGAATGCCAAGTATATTGGTAACTCACTGATCATCATCTCACCCGTTAGACCATATACACGGTACAGTTGTTGTGTTCAACCATTAAACGTTCAAGCGTTCTCAACGAGTATTACCCAAAAAACTTATCTGTGTATGTGTCTGTGTATTCTGCTACGACGTGAAAACGTCAATTTCTATTTGCTGGGGAACGAAAAGCGTCTGAAGATTTTCATAGTTGGACTTCCATATAACCACACACTGAACGGATGTGACAAGCTATTGCACCGCAAGTTACCACGATCTGCAGTCTGTAATCTACATGATGCTTACATTGAATAGTACCAACTATACTACTGGTATGTTCAGATGATTCGCTTCCCAGCTCGGTTTGTTGGTTGTTTCACGCGCCACCTGTTTGAAAACTGCAGTATTTATTTATTTGTTTATTTATTTACTTACTTACTTAGTTAATTAATTAATTAATTAATTAATTAATTAATTAATTAATTAATTAATTAATTAATTAATTAATTAATTACTCACTTACTTACTTACTTATTCATTCACTCACTCACTAACTGACTCACTCACTTACCGACGCGCGAACAAATGCACCTTACCTCTGAATAACTGACCAATGCAGTTTTTCCCAAGTTGTGTTGTTTCTCCTCTTGTAGTCACTGCTTTCCTCTTTACGATTGTTTTTAACGGTTGTAATATAGAAGTTCGTCACTAATTCCAATCTCTGTTCATGTGTCCTCCTTCCGTTTTCTTCTTAATATCGATTGCTTTCAGCTTCATAGCATTCCTCACCAAATGTCTATCACCTACAAGGTTGTAACCTTCAGTAACCTTCGTGTTTTCCCCATAGAAACTGAATTGCTAGTGTGCTAACTGAACTGCATTATCAATGATGAACAACCATTAAAACTAGATTGCTCGTCGAGGGCCTGTGTTCATCTCAGCTTTGTATGGTCGGCGAAAGTCCAACTATACCGTTCACAAAAAACATCAAAAATTGCGGTGGTTCCGACTTCACGGCTAAAAAGTGGTTAATTTTGCATTCATATTCTTTATACTTACATTCATATCTGTTTAATCAATAATTTCACAATAATCCCAACAGGATGACTGCGTGACGCATTCCTAACTGGAAAGCTCCGAGAAACCTATTGCACGGAGAGTTACTTGGTTCATGCAATGGCCTGAAATCATCCGGAGCCATGGTGCTTGAAGATCGTCTCAATTCATAATGAACAATTAACACGCTGCTTGATATCTGCTTAAATCAGCCGGTTCAACTGTATCATAATCTGTCAACCCCGCCTTCTCTCCTTAGAGTTCGTTTTGTGAACCTGATCTGGTTTTTTTGAGGAAGGGTACAGCATGTTTTCTGTATATGCGTTTGTGTTGGCAGGTTGATGAACTCCGCTCGATCCTTTGGGGTAGTCAAACGCGGTGGTCAGGAAAGTAGCCGCCCCTTACGGATTAGACTAGTGGTTGAGGAGCGTGTAGTGGACTAATCAATCAACTGATAAAAATGACCAAAAATGTGGTAGTAGCACAGAAAAAGTCGTAACGGTGACGGATAGGCTCAAAGGTAGACGTACAAATTAAACGGAAGATGTATCGGTAAAAATAGGAACGACTCACTGATGAGTCAAGGTCCGTTAGATTGAATAGACCACCACAAGGAAGAAAGACAGCGCCAGAGACGAGATTCGTTGAACAACAGATAGATAATTCCACAAACGACGTGGTATGATAAAATTTAAGCGTCGATAGACCAGCGAATACGCGGAGCTAAAATATTTCACCGTCCAACCACTTTACCGGCCGAAAATTCGCACGAATGAAGAAGACAGAGATGATGCACGGTAACCACCGTTTATTCGTGTTGATGATTCGATTCAAAATTGATTATGATGGTTTCAAACAAGTGTACAACTGAAGGTAACAAAACGTTGTATACAAAATGTACAAGAGTGAATTATGAAATATAACTGTGACTTCTGGACACTGCGAGCGACTTTTGTACATACATTATTCACAGTCTCGGAGTAATCACAAAAGGTGGAAGTGTTAGTCGAAAACTGTAAACCTTTTTAGATCATTTGATAATTCTGAAGTAAATAGCAACGATATTTGTGTAGCAAATAACATCTTTTCAAGCAAAGTGCAAATCGTTTATGTGTACACGGAACACGTTTGTATCAATAGGATTCTACGATTATGTTCCAATATTCCACAGTCCATCCCTGCGGCAATTTTTGTGCTATTTTGGAAGTGAGCTATATTCCACGTTTTTTATAATACATTATTGTCATGCCAAGCTACGTGCGATACGGGAGAGAAATTAAAAAGATGGAAGGAAGGCATTCTAAAGTTTTTAAGACCATCATTAAAGTGAAAAATGGTATTTTGCTGACAAACCACAAGGGATTTGGATAAATGTAAATTGAACATTATTCAAAGCTTATCGTAGATTTCACGTTCACACAGACTTCTCAGTCAGCTCTTTCCTCGAAGAAGTCCTAAACTCGAATTTTGCTCTTATTGAACTCTCTCATTAGTACATTTAAATGTGTCTCCAGTTGAGACGATCAGGAAACCTGGACATTGTTAAAAAGTGGATGTGGTTATGTATGACTGTGGGTAATTTTTGGAGGTCAAAATTCCCTTCGAATGACCCTGTCTCACTCTCCCTCGTAACCCCATCTAACTAGATGCCTGTTAATGTCATTCTCCCAACCCAGGTCTATAAGTACTAATTTCCTTACCCCGCCTCCTTCAGTCATTGAATCTTACTCACCTGCCCGCACACATTGTTATCTTCAAGTTGAACATCTGCCACCCGCACTCTCCCCACTACTGCGAATACGGCCTTCTTACGAGCCGCCGTGAAAATGTCGGCAAGCAATCGGTCTGCCCGAAGGCCGACTATTTACACACATATCCGACCGATCCAATCGCATTTCGTCGGTTCGTTATTGCCAGTCGGTCGCCTGTGTTTGTAATTGTCTTGTCTTTTGGACCCTTGATGGCCTATTGCGGCCAATCACGAACGCAAACGAATTGCGATTTGTTTCTTGTAATTGGTTTTATTGCTTGTCCCAACAGTACCACGTTTCCAGCAGCTCGATTTGGTTATGATGTTTGGCGTCGTTCGTTACACGTGCGTCAATCAACATTCGTCGGAAGAAAGTACAGTGACTTTCATTGCTAGATCAGCCATGTTCACTGTTAAGTCTGTGTTACGGTGGTCAATATGATTTTCTCATTGGAACCTAGGTAGAGTTAAACTGTTCGTTGTGATAATTCAGATGCAAGCGTAAAATACTGGTAACCTTAAGTTGTTATCCAGCTTAGGTGTTAAAGTTCGCATTACAATAACGTTGTAACATTCCCAAACAGATCAGAAAAACGGCGCATCCTCCGTTGGATGACCGCTGATTTTAAATATTAACACTTCATCGTTTTTCTATTCCTGAACACAACGTCTTCGACGCCCGCCGTGAAAATGCACAATGGGAACTCTAACTGTGGAACAATGACAAATAGACACATTATTTTATGTAAACCAGATTGTATTACTAGGCTAAATATGGGCGGGTGTGTAGAATCAGTTGGCTGGTACATACTTTACGCGATGCATGCACGGCTTTCATCTCAAACGCTTCGTACCTTTGCATGCGCGCTTGTCGAATATGCAAGATGTTGGTGAATCAAGCTCCACATTGGCTGACAGCTGGTCGAATGGTAGAAACAAATTGACCAGTGCGAATCAGATGGTCACTAAGTTGAACTACAAGGGCTCGCTGCTGGAGTGTCTCCTTACTCAAATGAGCCGTATTATAACTGATAGGTAAACGGACAAACTGATAGTGTAAGGACGTTAATTGTCTATAGGTGAATGCTCGCTACGGATGGAAAAACCTGTAGAACGTGTTCACAGAGCATAGTGAAATCAATTGTCACTTCCAAAAGGTAAACTACTAATTACTAATTTTAACAGCGGTTTCCATACTTCGTGATATGCGTTTCATTCTACCTGTACCAGCAGACTTCACCAATTGGATAACAACTGTATAGAGTGAATGCGTGAGCAATTTGCCATGTATTTTTCGGCAATATATCAGTGATATGTGTTTGTTCAGTCTTAAACAGTCACTTGTTTTCTCTTTATGGTAGCACCGATATTTTGTATACTTGCGCTTGAATACTTACTGAACTATGTACACCATGCTTTTATCATTTTTCCACAAAACAATACGCAAAATTTGTTTTAACGTACAATCAATCTTTCGGGTTACGATAAAAGTAATCTGCTAAATCTACAGACAACTTGCAAGCAAGTCGAAGAATAAGGAGTGTTACGTTAACTTCAAATATTTGAGGCAGTTTGAGACTAACTTGGATATAGGTCTCAAAATGTTGGATAGGTGATGGGTTGCCCATACACTATCTTTTTGTGAAACAGACACGTCGTCTTAAACACATTTCATTGATAGGAGTTGCTCGAATGAAAGGGATTTGTTGGCTTTCCGAGGATTAGTAAATCATTCCATTAACGACAACAACAATGAACAAATGTCACTCAAAATTATCTGCCCTAATTTTGGTAGAATCTAACCGGATATAATACAACTGCCATTGCGTATGCCCATTTGTGTAAACGTGTGCTTTTTGTGTGTAGGCAGGTTCAAAATTACAACTGTCTCATACGTGTGTAACTTTGAAACAAAACCCGTTTGACATACAGGATTGACATTATGCGGACGCGAGGGGATTTGCGGGGCGTTCCGTCTTCTTTCAATGACAGCTCCGTTTATCTTTATGACGATGAGAATGAGAGAACTAGAGAAGAATTAACTGAAAATTTCTTGGGGCATACAAATATGTAAATGCAACTTTATATTTCTGTAACAGTTTGTTCGCGCCATAACACGTCGTATCTGTGCAGAAAAATAAGTCCACTTTGCTTCACCTCATCGCCCTTGTAAAATATACAAAAATATACTGGCTCCTTCTTGGCTGTCGTGTTCCTTATTCTAAATATATATATATATAAGATGTTGCAAGAGATTGAAAGGTAGGTCTCGGTTGGCATCAAGGTTGGAACGTTTCCAAATATTTGCTCCATCGTTTGTTGTACACATAAATATATCCTTGTTCTCGGTGTAATGAATTCCAATCCGTTTTCACTTCGGTTTATAAGTAGCCTGTTTGTACAGGTCTCTTCCTTGTACATTACGATGTTCACAAAATCAACTCAACTCTAGGAAGAGAATGAAGTAGGGGTGTTTGTCTACGAAATAATACCATAGCAACATAAACAAACATAATTATAAACGAATCAGACTTTGCAAATACAAAAGCACATCGGATCTGTCATGATGCGAAAGTTGTAATCAGTGGACCATGCTCAAAATCCAGTTCAATCACGCCTTAGACTGTGACCGCATACATACCATCACTACACATTTGTAACTGTGTTTCTCACCATTTTCGTTCTACGATAATGCCGGAGCGTTCTGCATGCATCAGAAGGGTCTACATTGAAGTTCTATCCCTCTCTGATTTTCAGTAGTTTGTCAGCAAAGCTACATACCTGATCCGGCTAAAATTATGCTGTGTTGTTTGCAACTGACATCATTCTATTCTCTTGCGTTTCAGTAGTGTTAGAATGGACAACAGCACACACTTTAAGAATGGTTAGTTACGAAATGCAGAAACAATCATACATTTTGTTTTCAACCGTTTCAGTGTACTAGAGGTCAACCAGCAGTTTGCACATTGGTCTCATTTAGATAAAGCTGATGATCGCCAAATGCAATGGTTGGTTACTCCTGCAGACAAGCATGTCAAAAATTGACTCGTCTTCGAAAGTGTTCACTGGACACTGGTAAAAACACCTTCCTTCGTCAGACAGCCAGATGCTAGGATTTTCCAGACATCGCTCGCACTTGTTTTAAACGTGATTTTCATATCTCACTTACTATATCTGTTTGATTCCGTGAGGATCGTAGAACTGCAAAGCACCATCAGCCCACTCGATCAGTCTCAGCATCCTGTGTAATGTACTCCGGGAAACATTTACTTGGCTCATGAGATCTTTCTACCAAAAACTCACGTGACTCACAGGCCACGCCCGCCATAATGAAGGGATCGAAGTAGTGTAATCACATTGGTTACATAACACTTTTACCGCGGTCAGTTTGACGTCTTTCCAGTTCAGAAATAAAACACAAGGTTTGGCCAATGTTTGTAACGTGTGTGCATCGCGCCAGGGTGAGTGGTAAAGTTGAAGATAACCCCTACTTCAGTTCATTAGAAAACAATTCTTCCAGACACGTGCGCTTTACATCACTAATTACAGCGAGCAGGATACATTCTATTTACAATAAGATAGCATGACAACAGCAAACAAATAGAGAATATTTGACTGCGACACACCAGTATCGTTCAACTACTTCCTCTAATTATGCTTTGTGTATTGCTGATCGAGTTCCTAACATCTGCTAAAAATGAGGATTGCTACTTGAATTTGGGTGACCGAACAAACGAAAGATCACATGACATGGGAAAACTGTCACATTCACCCTTTGTCTTATACGAATACATTTAATTCGGACCGTACATTCGATCGGTGTTCACCCGGTAACCCTTCAAAGCGAGGTACAGACATCTGACCACACTTTTGTGTCAGTAGCTCTCATACTGTGCTAGAAAGTAGAGAATATCTCACCCGTTTTGTTAAATCAACTTTCAAAAACTAAATTACATGCATGTAAATGGTATAATCATTCAGCTGAATAAGAGTACGGTTAGGACGATTCTTCACTGTTTGCAATCGCTTCTTCTAACCCGGAATGTACGGACTTCGTGAATGGTGCAAACACCGCATCTCGGTTTAAAGAATGTGTGCTCACGCTGCATGAGACTCTAAATTTTTATCACAAAACTAATCGATATAGCAGCTTAAAATATGTAGAACCATTGACTGCACTCTTGAAAATATATGGATTTGAAAGTCTTTGAGGCTAAGATTGTGATGCTTCTACTTCAGTACATGGAGATTCGTTTGAGATCAGCACGCTTCATTCTTCGTATTGGCATCACATGAATATAAAACGCAGCTTGTTGCAACAAAAACAACATTTTGTTACAAGAGACTGCGTTTCATGTTTCTGGGGCGTTAATGCAAAAAATCAACGTTGGTTTACCGGACTAATTTGTTACAAACTAATCACGATACTTAAGCCTTACTGTCAATCATTTTCTGAAGACACAACTTCATGAGGAGACTTGTATGAACAAAGATTAAAGTGCAGTTCACTCGCGTGCTGATCGAAATTGTTCAATGTAAAGGCGCGGCCTATTTTCTCAAAGACTTCTGTTCATTCACTAACTGATTTGGTCAGGAATGATGCTTCCCGTGTTAGCTGAGAATTGATACTGTTTTGGTATTGGTGTGTTCGCCAAGCTTGGCATTTAGGTTGCAAACGTTTTATCATAAAACGAGGTGACATTATCAGTGCCTAAGTGCTTCAGCGTATGGTTTTCGAGCGTGAAACACGGAAACAGCCGAAACACCCAGGCGCACTGATGATGTCAACTCGTTTGGTGATTAAGCGTCTGCAACCTAAATGTCAAGCTCGACGAACATACCAACATCAAAACCACCAACCTGAGCTACGAACAACGCCACCATTGTTCACAACTATGAAAAATCGATATTGTCGACTGGACTTGAGCAGATCAAGTTTTGTAAGCGCCCACGCAAACAGTTCGTTTGACGTGCGGGCCCAGCAACAGTTTTTGTTTACACTAGCGAACAGAGGTTTGTGATCTAGCGACCTAACATACTTTTAGCAGGATAACACAGTATGATGACATGACTGAGGTGCACCACCCATTAACTGTGTCTTTTTACTTTTCTGTCACTGGTTTGATAGCTGTCAAACAGGTGGAACTTTCGTGAAGAGTACGCTGAGTGAACACGGGGTGATTAATGCCTGTCTATCGCACATTCCTTAGCCAACGGATTTGCTCATCCGCACTCAACGAAGCGCGTGTATTCCGAAATGCACTGGTCGTATCTGTGCCTCCCGGTCTTCCGCTTCTAACTCATAGCATTAGGCTCAATCTGTGTTTCACTGCTGACTACTAGTGTAGTGAGGATGAGCGATCGAAATATACTATTCACAACACTGCTATTAAGTAGTAGGACTGGAGCATATATTTTGATATCGAACAAGCCGCAGGAAAAATGCAGGGAAAAACATCGGAGTGCAGCATCATCCAAAATTGTCTTTGCTACTTAAATCAACTGAACATTGGCGTCTGCGGCAACCGAGACGGTCTGGAGCCGAATACCGCGCGCAAATGAGTGGTTTTGTTTCTGGTCTTGTTTAAACGCATAACCTATGGGCTGCTTTTGTTGAATAAACAAACCTCGCGTCATCGGCTTTTTCGGATCACAACACTGGTTCAATTAGTTCAACTACAACCAAATTGTGTCGTGTTATGGAGCCCCTTACGGCTAAACAATTGAACATGAATGAACAACATACTGAACAGTGGATAGCACGCACAGTACATCATTCTGACTGACAGGACCAGTTAGTCTTAATTTTGTTGCTGGTAGACGTAAAATATATATCTTGCTTATGAAAATAGCCTCCCCGAAGATGCCAGCTGGACTTCCTTTTCGAAGGCTAAAGAACATGCTGGTGGACCACATCCTTCCTTTCTAATTTATCGAGCGTGCCAGATGCAACTTCTTGATCTAAGGATAGATAAAGCCTTGTAGAGAGGTCATCCTGTAGCTGATCAAGCAAATTGCTCAATGAACTATTGATGCTCGGATGGGGAGCAACTGTGCAATCGTCCAGTTTAGGGGATCATATCTAACATACATTTGGGCTATATAACGTTTCTAGAGATCCACAAGATGTGAAAACAGAATGATAGCATTGTTTGAGCAAACTCTGGAAAGTCGAAGGTACTTCTGAATGGGCGAACATTCATACCAGCACTTCCTCTGCATGTCGGATGTTTGTTGTCACCAAGGGATCGGCAGTCCAAACAATCAATGAATATGCAATATTCACAGTCAGGGACTTCAAGTTGTACTTGAATTCAAACCTCCAGCATAAGTACTAAAGAGAACACGTTTGACTGGTTGCAGTAAGCAATTCTTAGCTACGGAACAAGAGAACAACACTATTGGTGAGATCGGCGTCAGCCGTTGGTTGATTGCAGCAGTACGTGCAACGCTAGTGGTTATAATCTGATTGGTTCGAAACAAAACCAAAAATTTGTCAGTGCCGACAGAAAACATCGAAACTGTTTGTCTAATCCTGATGTTGTATCCTAAAACGACTTTGGGTTGGTCCATTGCCAGAGTGTCTTCTCTGTCGGGGTTGGACAAGATGTGAATCGAACAGGTTGTTCCCACATTTCCTCCTTCGATAATCCTCTGTATTCACGTTTACTAATCATATTGTGGTGGACTGTCAGGCAGGAGGTACGAGCATTCCATCTCTCGGTGGAATACCTCAACACAGGGGGGAGGTGCGCTCAAAAACCCACCGCGGGTGGATGGAGGACGGCGTGGGCGACCGGATGAGTCATCGCTCAACCGGATCGGACCAACGGGCTAGACATGGCGGCCGAAATAGAATGAATGACCAAATTGAAGGCCTGATTATACCAACACTCGCTGGAGTATCTCGGCACGGTTGTGGAGTACGATCAAAGCCCACACTGGATGAAAGGAGGACAGCACGGGCGACCGAACAAGCCATCGCTCGAAGAAATCGGATCAACGGACGAAGGGTGGCAAGCAGAAAACCTCCAGATAGAAGGCGTAAATCACACACCTAAACCGGGTAGAAGTGCACACGACGTGTGAGCGGAAACCTGGGGGTGTTGCGGACTGGAATTGCGATTCAAAATCGCGAGCGCACGTGTGGCGTGAGAACTAGCGAGTCGGACAATAAAGATTGTGCTTTATTGAACGCCTTTTCGCTACAATATTGATTCTTTCAGATCGTCCAACTATTTGGATACAAGACATCCTGCTTTGTCCAGTGCTGTTCCAGAATTCTCTTGTAGTGCAGCAGGTTTCGGGTACAAGCCATTTCGTTGCCCACATTCAATCCAACTCCTTGATTTTCTTGGCACGCATTGGTTAGTTCGACGGTGGACCACAGGGAACCCGAGAAAGGACACATAATGCTTGCAAAAAAAGTACTTGATGGCCTAGTATACAGTATACTCCTGGTTACCACAGTTTTGCTTTGGTTGTAAGTGTATAGTGTACGTTGAACCAACCGGACTACTTTTTAAACTCAGTGAGTCATTGGGTCACACAGAACATTAATTGAATGGACTGCGATAACGATTGTTAGACAAGTTATCGTACCATACACAACGGACTCCGCGTTATAATCAGAAACTACAAGTTCACTGATCTCACAGTAATCGTGATACATTGATTTGTGCAAGCCGGAGTTTAGACAAGTGGTGCGCTGGTTAATACTTTCAATAAACAGGGCTGTCATACTGATAGTTTATTTTCGTTTTGACCTGCACTTAGCCGGACAAGTTGAGGAAGATTTCTGTTTTGCGATGAATGTTAGTGTTGGGTTCCACAGAAGAAATTTATCATGAACCACCGCTGTCGTTCTTATTCCCATTGTTGCTTGCGTAGAACAAGAGCTAAGTTGTGAGTTGACCTAATCAAACCAACACCAGTCCTCGTTCAACTAATTCAGCGGGTGCAAAATACATTCTCGTCAGAGCACAGATACTTCTACAAGCTCGTAAAGAACAAGCAGCAATTAATCTTGAGTACAAACCATGTCAAGTGAAGTCAGACATATTGCTTCGTGTTGTAGTTTTGAGGAACAACAATGAGATGAAGGGCATCGTGTTTACATGATACTATAGACATAAAAGGCTTAGAATTAAATCAACCGTCACACCCCACGATTAGTCTTGGCACATAATTTTGAGAATTTTGTACAGTATGTATCCTTGAATTGAACTAGTCGTATCGAATGATCCATCTCAAATTTCCAATCTAAGAAGAGGCCAATTGATTTGGAAAATTTCATGATGAAGCGGTAATCTTCGAATATTAAAAATGTCCACAGTCATTGATAAATGGATTGAGAATAACACAAGGTTACGAGCAAGTTGTAATACTCTACGTTTCAACCACCTCGGATGGCCTTCCTCAGGATTGTTGTAATCGGATTGGTAATGTGATTTCGATTACAACACTCGTGAGAAAGTTCACCCGAGGTGGTTGAAACGTAGAGTATTACAACTTGCTCGTAACGTTGTGTTATTCTCAATCCATGTATCAGTAACATGTTAAACACAACACCCAAACTGTTTGAATTCATTCGTACTAAATTTGGTGCGGATATCCTAAAACTGTTCACAGTGTCCATCTGCTACGTTTAATTTCTTGCTGCAAGATAGACACTGCTGCTGTTTTGATAAGGGAAGGCGGACTTCGGATATCTCTAAAGGAACAAATTGCTGGAGTCGAAATCGGTGACCACAGATGGCCCACCGCTTTCAATTCTACTCGTGATGAAAATATCATCTGTGTAGTTAAATACATGGTTGCCCCATCACATTGGAACAGAAATTTATAGTATACGATGGTGAAATTTCATCAGTAGTGAGTTTTGTGAGTAATTATTGTATTTCAGTATACGATCAATCTATGTTAACTAAGTTATTCGGACAGAATAAAATTATTCCATTTGAACATATATGAAATACTCTGTACTGGACTGTTCCAAATACCGGTTCTGACGTCACTTCAGTAGTTGTTTAGTCTCACATTGAAGACGCTTCAGCTTGTATAGCTTGAAATATTGAAGATACATTCTTTTAGAAGTTTCGAAATGAAGCACGCCAACACATATGCAGTGATAAACAACTGTTACGTGCTAGTTTGGATGAAGTGAAGAATTTTGTACGGAATTCTCGAAGTTGTCCCCCTAATTGCCATTGTTTTTCACAGTAGCCGTAAGGATTGTTCTCAATGACTGATATAAATATGAACTTCACCCTCATAAAAGAGGTCTAGCATCAAACGTCCTTCTTATATGATTAATTGCCCCACTGGAAGCGCTGTTTAAGGCAGTATGCACCAATAGATCACCTGGACGGATCAGAATATAAATCTTCATGATTTACGTCTTGCACTTCAGGTGACTGACAGAACACGTCGCATGTGTTCAATGGATGCGTATACCAATGAGCTGAAGGGCTGAATAAAAGTTCTGTACGATTACGATCATCCAAAACATGTTATTGTCATCCAAACATAGGGTGTAATGAATGAAAAGGAAACTAGTTTTACCTGACCCCTTTATAGGGTTGACAACTCCACAGACTCCTTAGTAGATAGACTTTTCCAGGCAATCAGAGAAACCTATACCACTGTTGAATTTCCCATCCAGCTGATCGTATTCGCAGTTCTCCGGTTCTGTATCAAAAATAGACGGTCAGTTATGACTGTATCCATATGTATCTAGTGTTCTACTTGTTCGTGTGGAACGAATTTCGACGGTCGAACGTCGAAACAGACAACTTCCGGAACCTTGCCTACGTTGCTTAGAACGCAGTCATTCCGGTTCGGTCAAGTGCGTCACATTCTCATTCATCTCGATGAAAATCGGCATCGGGTAACTGTTGCTCAATTATATCTCCTTACAGACAAACTATTACATGCTATCTGGACGAGAAAATTCCGCATCAATGACACTACTGAAATCAGGCTCGTCGACGCATCATGAGCAGAGGATTCTTCCACTGAAGTGTCTTCCATTGTCTCAGTTCGATCAGATCTATGTCTGACCTATGCCGTTCACTCAGTGGACGAGACTAACCTTAAGAACTGGTTAGGCCTTTACAGACTGATCTACCAGTAACCCAATTTGTTTGTAACACGTCCGATTAATATTTCGAATCGACTTTGTAGACCACATGTACAATCGTACTGACCTAATGATGAAGGCAAAAACGTTGTGGGATATCCGCACCAAATTTAGTACGAATGTAGTCAAACAGTTTGGGCGTCGTGTTTAATATGTTATTGATAAACGGATTGAGAATAACACAACGTAGAGTATTACAACTTGCTCCTAACGTTGTGTTATGCTCAATCCGTTTATCAAGGCAAAAACGTGTTTGGTTGTCTTTATCATTGTTTCTATAACTAGTCGGAAATTTAGATTTTTCGGACAACTCATCATCATCATCATCACAGCCATGAGCCTGACCAAAAGGTACTGTGGTTCGGGCCGCCGCTCA
>LUCH01007287.1:15414-29736 GCA_013368495.1 Paragonimus heterotremus
AGTTCTATAAGAATTGCTTGCAAATATTATGCACTTTATAGAAAAATCACCAAAATATTGATATCTAGTGACGTTTTTGGCAAGGAACTATAAAGTGGAGATTATTCTTCATATTAACTGTGATCACTCCTTCTAAGACGCACTTGAATGTATTTCCCGGAATGACCTTGAAATGTTTGAAGCGCCGTCATTTGCGCTGCGTGTAATCGGTAGACGGTAAATATCTCTGTTATATTTAAGTTAAAATTACGTTCTAGCTACTGAACTTGTTAAAATTTTGTGGCAAGAAGCAGTTCCTCAAATCCTAGAATTATGTTGCTTGAAGAATTTTTTGTTTCCATCTTCCAAAGACGTAAGCGAAGAATGTCAAGTAGTACAATGGCAAATATATTAATGGAAAAATAAAACACTGAGAATGGAAGGTAGAACATGATGTAAATCGATGTCGTGGATGTCAAAACACACTCTTCTGTGTAAATTTGACGTAATTAAGCAGGAAATCGCGATTACGATTTCGACAGCCGACCTTTTTATAAGATTACAAACGTCAGAAGAGCCTGAAAATCCGCTTCAGCGTACAACAATGCACAAAGACTGGACAAGGAAGTCGTCTTTAATTTGTTATATTCGCAATTTTTAAAGTGGGTTGGAACCACTGTTTTTAACTTTACATGAAATCCGGATGAAAGCTGGAATGGGGACGAGGTCACCTGCCGAAAGAATGACATTGGAAAATAATCCAAGCTGGAAAAATTACGACACCTATTACGGAAGTTGTGTAGTTCACCGGTAATGTGCTTCAAGGCCGAAACGAGTTGGAAACGGCCATTTAGGCGCGAAGAGATTCTTCATATCTTTCATGAAATAGTAAAACACATATTACGGAACAAATATACATATCTTAGCGAGTATAAAAATCGCGTTGCAATGAGAAAAGTTGGTTATACCTAAAAATTGTCCATATTCCCACTTCTGTTGAAAAAAACTTGTCGCCATTTTTTTCGATAAAAACATCATGTTGGCTTACCCAATCGATTTTACCTTTTGAAAACGCTTCCATCGGAATTTTTTTGGTGGAATACATAATTCCCTTTCTCAGAAACGCTCAATTTTCTGTGGTTTTGGAAACATAATTAAATTTGTAATTTTCGACCACGTTGCGTTTGCATTGCGTTGTGCACGAAATAACACAGTAATCCTTAATGAAAGCCATGCCGCGACGTTTGCTGGTTAGTTATTCATATGAATTACATGCTCAGCCTGTTTCTCTCACGGCAGTTCCGGTGAAAAACGGTCGACGTTATCACGTGGTTGTTTCTACCTTTGATATAGTGTAAACCTGGGCAACCCGTCCAATTCTGTCATTAACAACGTGCGTATCGTTTTGTTTGTTGCTTATTGACTATCCTTGAATATAGCTCGTCATGTATACGCGAGTCAATGCCCATTTATCTGACAGGTAATGACCAACTATTATATTCGTTATTTATCCGGCGAAAACAATGATTTCCACTTCTACCATTCCAATTACAACCCTTCTATCTTCATACCATGGACGACTATGATTCTGATGACAGTTGTTCTATGTTTTCGCTAGCCGCAGAATTCCTCAACGGCTGTCAGTATGTTATCTCACTGTTGGCCAGAACTAAGGGAGATGATTACAACCTATTCTCAACGGTCTAACTACACGTTTATACGGATTTCTCCCGCGTTCCTCTTATCGCTGTTGATCATAGCTTATGTGAGCTGGACGGAGTAGCTACTATTGTGAACGCATACTACATAGTTACTACGGCAGACCTGTCATCGCACACGCCCTAAACGACGTGTCTGCAACTCCGTATTTTAAACACCAAGTACAAAGACGCTGAACATTGTACTTCCCTGGGGTAGTTTACTCGCCCGGTACTGTCATTAACAACAGGCCACAGATGACCCACGGTCTGACAGCCGTGGAGCTGTTGGGATGGCACACCGGGATCTTAATGGGAGCATATGGACGGGTGTGTGCAATGATGGGGCTGTTGTGGTGACTGCAGTGCGCTCAGCATCTGAATATGATGCTATGGGCTCCGTCGGTGTTTATCTGAAACCGTTTCAGGTCATGAAGTGTGCAGACGATTATCAGCGGTAATGTGAACCGTGTAAGCAGTATTATTCCGTTCGAAATTATTTCATATTTGAAACTACCCGTTTTACGCTAGAGGAAACATTCGCAATTTTGCTATACTGGACGTTCAATGATAACCTGGTATTCACGGCGTTCATGGTGGTCTGCCAAGGGATCAGACGAAATACAGTCAAAGAACGTCAGTTCCAGTCACATCTTCAGCAGATTATTCAGCGAAAACGAAATCCTGGAAACGTGACTGGCAAACTGCTGTTCACCTTACCTCATAAGAAAATGCTCCGCATTATATACTATACGTCGAAATTACTGCAAGTATTTGTAATTCCGATGCTTCTGGCAGAGAAAAGGTGCCAGGGGCTCTTCGTATGACGGTGGACCTTGGAACGCTGGCATTGGAGACAAGAACAGCTTCAATTGCTGACATCGTGGTTTACCTAAGACCAAAAGAAACGTTTGGTGACAAGTTTGACCGAAGCGCATATGCCAGGATGAGACATATTGTGCAGTGTATTGAACACTGGGAGCCGGAAGGATGCAGCCACCACAGGGCGAGATGTGCCCCGGGAAATGCCAGAGGATAATGTCAGAAGTACGGGTTGAATTGGTAGCGAGCTCTTTTGATGCAGATGCTCGACCTAATAGTCGGTGGATTGTGCGGCAGACATGGCTGGCAAGTCGATGCAATTGTCAGCCGATGTACTGAGGTTATGGACGCGTAAAAGAGCGTCCTCGACAGTGTTTTCGGTACCTGAGACATGCCGTATATCACTCGTTAACTAAAAGATATAGTCCAGGTGCCTAACTTTCATTGGGGATTGCCTGTCGGATAAAGCCTTTAATGAAAAACTCAACGGTTTGTGGTCAGTGTAAACCGTGAAGGTCCTGCCTTCAACCGAATGCTGGAAGTGGAAGATGCCTAAGCAGATTGCCAGTAAATCTTTACCAAACATGCTGTAGCGGGATTTCGCGGGTTGCAAGCCTTTGGAGAAAAAAAGCTGAAGGTTGCCACTGCTTACCAACGAATTGCTGTGACACAGCGCTGATAGCTGTGTCGGAAGTGTCGTTTACGACTGATAGTGTAGTGAGATCACCTCCGACGTCCACAAAATCCTTAACTCCCTGCGACGTAAGAGTTGCCTAGCCAGTAAAATCGCGCCGGTTCGCATTACCTTGTGAATGTAAATTTACTACAAACCGCTAACATCAAAGTCAGTGTGTTGGCGTAGGTTTCGCAGTTTTGCTCGTAGCTGTATAATGAATCCACGTCATCTCTAGTATTATAGGCTACATTCATTAGGATAACAATCCTTCAGCTAATGCCGTTGAGAACGTTGCTCAAACAGTATGACGCTCGTTTGAATTCTGAAGGTCGACTGGAATTTCCGTCGACCCACGTCCTCTTTAGCGGCTATCGTGTGGTTGTGCCGAAGGTTCTGGCATGTGCAGCCCCCTATCGCCCTCAATTGTTGCGTTGAAGTTCGCTTGTAAACTGTAAGTAAGTAAAGAAATAAAGTTTGGTTTGCAGATCCATCGACATGTCGTTGTTACTTCCGATCCGCGTTGATATGAGGCTGAGGAAACCTTGAGTGTACGAACTTCGGAACAAGCATCACGTTGATAGTGATGCGTTCGGATTGGGATGAGCAAGGAAAGTTAAGTCACCGACCGCATCCTTGAGCTCAATGAACGCAACGCGTGTAGCCTCGGTGAACTGGAAGTTGCGTTCACCTCCACGGCCGCATTATATGCGTACAACGATGTGTGAAGAGTCGGTGGTAGTTGACCAGACCGCTAGAAAGACGAAGTAACTTAAAGGAATTGGGCTCGGGGTATTCGCGGATGGCTGTCACCTTACCCGTGAGTACGGCGATTCCCTTCTCCGGGATCTTGCGACCCAGCAATTCCAATGTGACTTTACGTAGTTCGCACTCAGTGGAAGTAACTGTGACGCCGTGTTGGGTCGAACGTTTCAGTAGGGTACGAAGATGCGTGAGGTGTTCTTCTTGTGATGAGCTAGCAACTAAATTATCATCCAGATAAGAGCAAGCAAAGTCGGAACCGCGTGTCACTTCATGAATGAAGCGTTGGAAAGTTTGAGGTGCGTTGCTCAAACCAAATGGCATTCGAAGAAACTCGAAAAGGTCAAATGGGGTTACAACTGCGGTTTTGGGCTTATCATGTTTGGCTACCGGAATCTGGTGATTAGCGCTTACTAAGTATATCTTGCTGAATATACCTTTACTATGTATGCAAGTGGTTAAATCTTGCATGTGTGCGATTGGGTACTTGTCAAGGATGGTTTCTTTTGTAGAGACACACTTGGTTTGCCACGTATTCAACCGATCTTGCTATTTATTTTGAATGCTGACACTATTGATATTGTTTGATTGCATGTCTGCATTTTCTGGTTTGCTCGATCATCCAATGTCACAATTATCAACAGTAAGTTCCGGCCGTTAGCCACTGGCTTGTAATGCTTGGCTTCCGTTGTGCTTTGATAACAGCTTGTTTTCCTGTCTACTTGCAATATACATCGTTGTCCACTAATGGGTTTTTCAGTTCAATTGTTGTGGAGAATAGGCACTTTTTTTAGATAGGAACGTTACGGTCTTGTACACTCCGTTGAACCCGCGGTAATCACCGCATGGGCGCCAATCACCTGACCTCTTGGGGACCATATTTAGCGGTGAGGCCCTCGAAATATCGAAAGGGTGTATTGTTCCGAGTTTGCGAATGTGTACGAACTCTGCCCTGGTGAGTTTTAGTTTGTCAAGGGCCAACCGGCAAGGCCGCGCTGAAACGGCAGATCCCCTAAAACGGATATGATGAGTGACACTGGGGGTCACTATTGGAATGTCTTTCGATGTGCGAACGAGCTGCGGAAACTCAGCGAAATGATCCGTGAATTACCTAAGTGCGGCGGGATGGGCGTATGTGGGCGTTATAGCGGCAAAAGTTGCGTACGTGACGGGTAGGCTTAGCTCAGAGCCGGAATCGATTAACAGACGGCGTCTCGTGTTAGCCAGAAGGTCGAAGTACCGAAAAAAACCGATCTCGATTATTGCGAGAGGCGCTGCGGTAATTGCTGACACCCAGCGGAATGTCTGCCGAGGGTCTAAATCAAGGGTTGAATACTGCTCAACATATGTGGTTATAGGCGCACCATTTGCAGCGTGAAGCTGTGGGACGCATGGGTTTGGCACTTCGTCTTTCGTGGATGGAAACACTCTAACCTGTTCCGCGGTATCAACCGGCGACCTGTTTCTGGTTTCTACATCCCGTACAAAGATGAGGCGATAGGGGGAGTCAGCGCCGACGGTATTGTTTGCCGTTATAGTTCGGCTGTTGAGTTTGCATCGCCTTGTTGATGCGTGGATGCAGGGTTTGGTGCACCACATGGCTCGGTTACCAAAACGTTCGTGTTACCAACAATTGTCAGTTCTTGACCGCGGTTTGTCTCGCCCGGATGATATATCAGGTCGGCAATCTGAAGAGAGGTTTGAAGAAATTTTGTTCAAATCATGTCACAGAGCTGCGATTTCTGCTCTTAGAGCCTCGATGTCTGTTAGACCACGTTTCGCAGTTACTATATTGTTGGAGCGGCTTGTACCTATTTTAAGACGTGGACTGGGGTGTGATACACTCAAGCAACCTGGTAGTGGTTTATAACGTCTCGCTACCTAAACAGCTATATTCGCCGTTTCGGCGAGAGTTTGTGAACGACCAACTGAAACGATTGCTTGCGTTGTTTCCGGCAGTTTGCTAAGCCAGAGTTCCCTGATGAGGGACTCGTCCGTGCTCGAGTTGCCGAGGGGTTGTTGCATCTCTGCAGGTAATGCCAAAGGGCGTGGATCGCCTGGCTTCAAGTCGTAAAAACGTCGCTGCACTCGGGTCTTTTCAGAAGGTTTCAGTCGATTAATAACTGTCTTTTTTGAGATAACGTATCTAGGCTCTATCGGTTGGTTCACTATAACATCGCGAAGCTATGTGGCGACTTCACTAGGAAGCTTAGGCTTCCTATCAAGCTGGCTAACAACTGACCGAATGTTGTTTGGTCGGACAAAATTCCGTTGTCAAAATATCTGCTTCTAATTAAACAAACCAAGGAAGAGGATCCATTTCCAAAAACGACGGTTATACTAGCGCATTAGTACCGATTGAGGAGCAACATTTCAGATGGTGGGTAGTGATTACACAGTCATAAGCTGTCAAGAGTTACCAAGTGGACCGAACTGAGAAACTATACAAGTGATTACATCTTGAACGTTTACGGGAACAGAAAAAAGCAAATGTTCACGCTCACATCAAGAAAAATAATAAATAAGCCACAAGGTAAAGCAACGAACTCACCATGACGCAAACGACGACTGTAGCGAAACGTTCGAAAAGTACGCGCCCACCATTTGTTGAAACCGGTCCACCAGAGTAATACCCTGTCCGTAATCACTATATAAAACCAATCGACAACGGGAAACAAGGACTCGGCGCGGTGACCCTTGTGCATTTACATCGACCCTAGTAAGTAAACCCTACAAAGAAAGCACATAAAGCTAGCGAGGCACGGAGCGAGTTGTGCATGTAGCCCCGGATATTACAAACAGGATAGCTTGACTGAAACAAAAGTAGGTAAAAACCAAGGTCATCAAAAATTTACATGTGAGTGCGTTTAGCAAAAATATCCTTTGTTCTAGTCGCCACAACCCCATATCGCTTTGAGGTCAACTGAGTGTTGTAATATGCCATTCGCATGTCTAGTTATGAGTACACCCAAAATAGTGAACTATTGTTTGATTCAACTTTGTGGGGTAAATTTGGGTTGGGGAGAATGTTATTGAGAAAGTTGGAAAACATGTCAGTGTGAGACGTATCAGTAAAAATTGAAATATCACCAAACTAACCCTTGTTTAGTAAAGTTTCAGCTATATTATCCGGGGCTTGTCATCCCACCATTTCTAAGAAAATGTCCGCTAGTGCTGACTCCGACGGACCATCCATAGCAATACCATCTATCTGTTCGTGAGCAGGCCCCTCAAAATCGAAACGGATTTTTTCTGTGAACAGCAAAGTAGTCTTTGAAATATACAAGTGGAACACCTATATCACACTTCCGACTCGAGATAAAGTCACATGAAAAATCAACTGCTTCACGAACGGAAATATATGTAAAAATGAGAATCAACCCCCAGGGAACACATTATTTAGGTACACAGCGAGGTTTTTTCAGAGAGTATAGCTAACTTGAGGAAGTCCTTCAAGCAATGTGGGGATAAAACGTCACAGATGGAATCCAAAATGTCCACTAATCAACGAGCAGCTTTGTGGTAAACAGAACTGTTAGTGCATAAGTTCGGGAGTAGATGTATACCATTCTTGTGTACTTTTGGAGCACTTCTCAATCGATGTGTTTTGGTGTCGGCTGATTTTAAATGTCTATACTGAGCTCAAGATAGGTGTCCATAGAACAACAGTATCTAAAACTGGCCTTGCAACTTGCTTTTCCAACATTATGTTGTTTTCTGCTGTTGTAGGATCGAGTGAACCGACGATAACCGGTTGATAATAATGCAGCGAGTAGACAAAGAGTATATTGTTGACTTGCGAAATCAACGCCAGAATAAACGGATACGAATACGGAACGATGATGGAGCTGAGTGACAAACGTGCATGCAGCGGGGTCGTACGTTCAGTGCGCGGGGGACCTGTTGGTATCTCTACCCGTTCAAATAATTGTCTAAGTACATAAAGAAGTAGGAAACAGAAAGAGTACGAATGACACTCGTAGCTCTAACATAGTTGACAATGACGAATAGGATCGCTACACTGTCTTGCCTACTTTGAAATTTCTCTGGTCTTCAAAAAGGGCGTTCATTTTCCTCAAATACTTGTCCTCGGTCAAGACGACAACACCGGTGAGTTTATCGGTCCTTGCAAATTTTTGACATCGTTTGTCAGACTGTTATCTCAGGAGAAACGACATCATTCTTGTGAGATAAACGTGCTCGCAGATGGATGCCACTCTGAAAAAAATTAAAAATTCGCGGAACCCCGAAGTCGCTTCGCAGCAGTTCTCAGTGGTTTGCCATTGATTTGCCTGATGAAGTATGATCATACTTCTATTGCGTATGATACCCCAACGAGCATGCCACGCCCAATCCCACCTCTTTCTTTTCGTTGACCCATTTTTCTACACTCCATTGTTTGTCCCACTCTGTGTGCACACCGCGCTCAAATTAATTGCTGCCCGTTACGTCTGATGCAATATGAACAAAGATGTTTGTTGGTGGACTAAATCATTGTGGTGATTGTCATTAAACATATTTCTCACGACTGTTGTTCTGTTACATGGCTGACTGCAAGTTGTACAATTGCGCTCGACGGATAAATTACTTGCTTTGCCCAGTTCGGTTGTTATTACTATTACATCGAAGCTAGCTCTGGAGTTGGGCTAATTTAACTACTTCATTTCTGTATTCCTGGAACCATCACAATTGGCGTCGCGGACTTCTGTAAATTTCTACGATGGATTCCTGTCCACTTGAAATTCTCAATATTCATGTTTGCCGAGAGGAATGGAGGACTAGTTGGAACGCTTCGAAATATGGTGTCTCACAGGCAAAAGGATGAAAACGATGAAGAAAGCCGCTCACTTCCTCGACGTAATTGGCAAGGATGCGTGCGGCTTGGTGAAAAACTTGGCATTTTCTGATTCACCGATTTCTTTTCCTTACGAATCCTTGAAAAAACTGCTGCTTTCACATGTTCAACTTGTAAACTTCGAGGCAGCCGAACGAACTAAATTTCATGTGCTCCTGAGAAAAGAAAATCAGGATATCAGACAGTTTATTCTCGAAATTCAGACTCAAGCTGCCCGGTGTAATTTCGAAGACCGATTGCATACTCAACTCCGTGACCGTTTGATTGCTGAAATAAATTTGGGTGACCTACAACAGAAGCTTCTGCTTCTTCCGAATCCTACATTTCGGTCAGCCAGAACATTATGCGAACAGTATCAGGATGTCAAAGCTGCTTTGAAGAATGAGCCGACGGCTTTACACAACAACAACGTGAGACGATCAGAAGGTTAACATAGGCGGCTGTCTGAAAAAGTAAATACTGTAAATGCAATTGATGATAATCGCCCTGCATCTGATTCAAATACTACCCGACGGTGGGATTACTGTAAGTAATGTGGTAGCAAGCACTGTCGATTGGCTTGTCGATTTCGTAACGCTGAGTGTCACAGGTGTGGTAAACTCGGGCACATTTCAGTTGTGACGATGATAATTTGAGTTCTGACTTTCATTCTATTGCTCTCGCTGTTAATTCTGTTGATTTCACCGGTCATATCAAACAAAACTACCTAATAATTGCATTCAGCATTCGTTGATTGTGGACACTGGTATCGTCGAGTCATTTATCCCTGTTCATTCCCTAAAGTGCCTGAAGACGATAGTTATCAAACCTTCCGGAGTTCCTGTGAAAGATGTCACTGGACATGCTTTAAAAATTCTTGGTTCTCGTCAAATCACACTTTCTGATGATTATTCCAGTGTTACCAGTTGCCACATTTTGCTTATTGATCGTGGCCCATCGATCATCGGTTTGAAAAATATGAAACTGTCGAACATTTCTGTTTCATTGTTCTCAGATGCACGTCACGCATGCAAGTTGCAGAACGTGATTTCCCTAACTTTCGCCGTTTGGAAAAATATTTTCAAGCAAACCCCGCCTTTGGTAGCGTGGTGTCTGCTTCAGAAATGGAAATCGACGAATTCTGCGTCATGGGTTGATATATGTTTGTTTAAATTGACCAATAATTAAAAACGGCGTTATCATACATCTTTTTCGAAATTAAGTATGGCTGCTGCTCCTGTGGTGGACTACGTGTGACGGCGTCAGTACAAGGATGCTGGAGTAATGTTCAATTTATTATATTATCATTACCTTTCATTCATTGTTTTCTGTCCTGCTTATATTCCAAATTGGAGGAAATGGATTATATTGCAACTTTCAAGGCGATGTTTGGGAATCGTGAATTTCGCACATTCTCACAGTTCCAGGAGTATATTCAGAAGTATATGGATGAATTGGGCGTTATTTACGTGCGTTGGACAAGCCGTAGGTCGAAAACTGTCTTGAAGTACGATAAGGTAGGGTTCCGTGTTGTCCTGAAAACCTTGCAGGCAGTTTGCGACCCACGGCTTGTCCCACGCACGTAAATAACGCCCACTTCGTCCATATACTTCTGAAGACACTCCTGAGACTGTAAGAATGTGCGAAATTCACGATTCTCAAAGTGAGATAAGGTAAGGTTTCGTGTTGTCCTGAAAACCTTGCAGATATTTTATCGTTGTGTGAAATATGAAAGGCGTATGAGTGCACGCAGGAGCATGCGACGTGTTTGTTGGGTTAACTGTTGTTATTTTTAACAAATCAATTCTCGCGACACTTGTTGCAGATCAAGATTTAATGTGATCCGACGAAATGCCTGTCTGGTTATTAGCTCAGCACAACCACCCCCCTCAATCGTTTACTGCATGAGTCCCGTCCTATGAATCGTGGACTCACTGTCAGTGAGGTGAATGAATGCAAGAGTCTGATTCAATATAATACACCAACTGCCGACATTAAGCAATATGTGGCCGATGTTTACGGAAAGTTTAGTGCGACCGCTGACGTTGGAAACATCCACCGCATATTAAGCCTGTAATGTCAAGTGAGTTTGCTGTATGATTCGCCACAGAACATTAGAGAGTCTTCAAAAGTTATTGTCGGTAATCAGTGCGACTGGTGTGGTGCGCACCATGCGGGATGAAGGCAACAGGTGTACGCATATCTACTTTGCCCAACGAATGCAAATTGGACTATTTCGACGTTTCCCGCATGTTGTGAATGTGGATGCCACCCACAGGGACAAACAGACACAAGTATCTCATAGAGCATTTCCTCATAATTTCGAAGCTGGAAGTTATATCAGTTCTTGGTGGCAGATGGTATGAAACACGGTCGACCCGTGATGTATGGCTACGTTCATAGTGAGAAGTATGCTCCGTTGCGTAAGCTGTTCGAGATCTTTCGAGAAGTGATGGGTGAGCAAATTGCGGTGAAGACGTTTGTCATGGACAAGATGGCTGCGCAAATGAGGGCAGCCCATGTGGTTTTCGGCTGCGACATCATGCTATGTTACTTTCATGTACGTGATGCCGTGCGTAAGCATGTCAGGTGATAAAATTTGTTCATGTTTGGTAAAAGGCAAACTTTCTCCGCAGTCGTTGCCTGTTCCACCGAATGGCTACTGTAGACAATGAGGAAGAGTAAGTTACAACCTTATTTCGCTTACGGTAGATTTAACCGTAACTTGAATATAATCCAGCAAATCGATAGACAGTTTTAAATTATTTGTTGTGCCATTGGTTGTACACTAGGCCAGAGTAGGCTATTCGTGCGCAAAGCAATGTTGTCCACTTTGGCAATCGCACGAACAACAGACTGGAGAACGCGAACAGGCGGTTGAAAAAGAAAACGCATCTAAGAGACTTCCTAGCGGTTGCAATTAAAAAAATATGGATCCACAGTGAGTGGCTGATGAGAGAATATGAGATACAGGCGACCTACGGATGCGACCGTCGTGAAGTTGTCGATGTTGACTGGTATGTGGAAAAAATCCTTCACAGAATGGCCACGTTCGCAAGTCAACTTGTCCAAAAACATTTGAATGAACGGACTCCACGACTACATTTCGAAACGGCACCTGGATGCAAGGTGAAGTATTCTCTTGTAATGGCCCTCAATATTGCAGCTTCGGGTACAACAGGGTGGCGAGCCTTTTATCGTCGATGGCGTGCAGGGCACCTGTGAGTGTTCTTTTTATCGTTCAATGTGGGTTGACATTTTGTCGGTGTTTCGGAAGCATTTCCATCCATACGGTAAGATTTCTCGTAGTTTACATTTCCGTTCACAAGGGTCTCGTTCCCATTCATGAGCGGTGGCTGGTAGCGTACAACTTGCCAGTCCGACGATTGGTGGACCCACATTAGTAGACGCTTCAGCTAGATTCAAGTAAGCTACAAACAACGTCTGAGAATGCACTACGCGTTCACACTAGTAGAAGCTTCACCTGATTTATTTAAGCTATGAACTACGTCCGCGTATCCAGTAGGCATCCACAGTTGTCGGTGCTTCAACTTGATTCACTTAAGCTATGAAGAACGTACGGGTATCCAGTATGCTTTTACAGTATGAGATGCTTCGACCTGATTCACTTAGGCTATGGGCAATGTCCGAGAATGCAGTATGCATTCACACTTGTAGCTGTTTTTTCCAGAAGATTTCTGTGAACAACATGAAGAACAAACACATGCGATAAGTGTAGGATACGTGGATTTGAAGCGTTTAAGGTACTGCTCATCATCATTTTCAATTCCGTTGATTATCACATTGATTGTAATATTCTTCTGTACCACGATAGATACTTGAAATTTTAAACATCAAGTTGTGGTTGGCTGATAGGTATACTTACCGGTGATCGGCAGGCAGATTGAGATTATCTATTCCCGCATATTGTTTCGTATGAACGACACGCGACCTCAATCTAGCTGAAACGATGCAGTAGAGTGATTGAAATTTACTCCTGAAGATTCTGAGTGAGACTATGGGACATGACGTCCTTTTCCTACGCCGATCCATATACACCGGTAATGGAAACCAACAGATCATAGTGTCCTTTTCAACCATTTCTAGGAGCAACGTTTCGTCTACCATTATCTACCTGAAATCTTACAAACCAGAAGAAATAGTACAAATGTCGTATAGTTAAGGAAGCTGGAAACATTGCCATATATTTTCCATCGTCAACTACATCGGTATTCTTGTTGAAATTCGATACAAACTTTGTGTGGTCGTATATTTCCACTTGGGCCACATCTTCGAAACGCCGCAACACTTAGCGCTCTCGAAGCATTGGATGACGAATTTCGACTTGAAAATTGCAACGAGCACATTTATCAGGCTTACAAAAGACTATCAACGCCAATAGTGCGTTAGTTTCATGAAAATGATGGAAACATTTTTCGTCACCGAACCAATACTTTTGGGGCTTGATCGGTGTATTTAAACTTTCCCGCTAACGCTGTTTATTGACCATTGATAAAATGTAGGTACTTTGACTAAAAATTCGATTTTAAAATTTCCAAAATTATTTAAAAAACGAGGATTCGCGCCAAAATGACCGTTGTGCATTTTGAAGGACCTTCGAACCGAACCTAGAAAAACAGGTAATTGCTTATAAACAGCTTAGTCCCCATGTTTTAACAATATTTCATTTGACAGAAATATAATAACGTTTGCCTGCTTCATCACATTCAAATTTTAGTAAAACCAAATTCTTCCACATGTATGAGATATTTTTCCATTATATTCCACCATCAGTTTTCCGAAATAACACGGTATAAACCTTGTGGTTATTTTTTCAACAATTCCCATGCCACTGAATTACCGCAAATTCGCAGATTATTTCTTCCGAGGACTAAAACGAAATGAAATCGTAGATACAGAATTATAGAATTGGAATTTATCCGTTTCACGGGATTCGCCTTGAAGGTCGTTCAAAAGGCAAAACAGTCCTTTGGACGCGAATCCTCGATTTTTAAATTTCTTTGAAATTTTAAAATCGAAATTTCAGGCAATGTACCTACAATACATCAATTGGAAATAAGTATCGTTGGTAGAAAAATTGGAAAACATCGAGTAAGTCCCGAAAATATTCGCTCGGTGATGAAAACATTTTTCCTCTATTTTCGCCAAAATATCCCGTTATCGGCTATTTCGCAGTTTTTCAAGTTTTATAAATGGGATCATTGCAAGTTTCCAGACGAAATGCGTCATCCTGTGGCCTGAGAGTGCTTTATTTTGCGGCGTTTTGAAGATATGGTCGAAATGGTAATATACGACCATACGGTGTTTGCTCTGCATTTCAACAACAACATCAACACATTTGATAATAATAATAGTAAGCACGCTTGGGGTGCGCGATCATGACAGATATTTACATGTGGTACAAAGCAACACGGATATAAAACAATACAAACATGAAACCTGGTGACAAATGAAGACGTGGTCAGAGGGAAAATAGTCACAGTTTACAATGTTCGATTTACACATAAGAAAAAAGATAGTTCGTCTGTTCCACA